>KN471393.1:25687-69931 GCA_000787095.1 Periophthalmodon schlosseri | reverse complement strand
TCTGCTGTTGTCCCATATACATCCTTAATCAAAATAAGATAATTAGTCAACTAAAGCCTGAAACACACTACAGAATTTTTCAGTCTTAAACGACTTTTAAAAGTGCACACCACAGACACGAAGAGAATCATATGAAATTTAAAATCTCCGCGCGCAAAGACAAGACCACGCACTACAAGTTAAAAAACAAGCTAACAAAATTAGTGCGCTTTCCTGTCTAGAGTAAAACGACTCGCTTTGAGACTCTTGTCTGTTCAAAAGATCAGAGCACTGCACTTCTAGTTTAGATGCCAGTCAGAACTGTGTTGTTATTATTATTTGTGAAATGTGGTGCAAATAGTTCAGATAAATGCTTCTAATGCACAGAAGGCTGGAGAAAAATTACACAGGAAGAATCGTGTTTACTCTCACATCCGCGCTCTGTGGATTTATGTAAACACACTTGAGGATCTACTCTCGCCTTTTTACTTTTAAAGAACGCTTCAAACTGGATTAATAGCACTGTTTTGTGGACTGGATGTTAGTATTTGCGAAGGACAAATTTTAATCAATAATATGGATGAGAGTTTAACTTTACAACTTCACGAGAGGTGAGTAATAAAGTCGTTTTCAATTTTTTTTCGCTATTTTGTTTTCGTGTTGTATCTTGTGCCTCTGTGTCCGTCCCTCCGTCTGCCCCAGACGCTCTGTTTTATTGGCTGGTGCAGTGGCGAGTAGCTCAGAGTTGCACTGACACAAGAGGAGTGCAGCAGATTCAAAATCGCATGCAAGGACCAAAGTCGGGTCACGCCTTCGTTCAGTCGGAGAGTGGCAAACTGGGTCCTGAATCAGACAAATTATCCTGTAGTGTGTGGCCGGATTAAGACAAATTTTGGTCACCTAAGACACCATCGGCTGATTAAACTAAAGGGCTACAGACCTAGAGACCTGATTCTTGCATTTGCAGAAAATAATAATAAAAAAAAAACAAAAAACATTTCCATGCAGACACAGTGGTAGAGCACCAATCTAACATATTTTCTGCAGAAACTTGTGAGCTTGTTTACAAAAATCCCTTCTGCCAAAGTCATGAATTATGTAAAAGAGTTTGTTCAGTAGCAGCGGCGTGTCTTAACCAGAAGCACAGATGTAAATATGGCACAGTGCAGTCCCCATGGAGCCCGGGGGTGATTACCTGGTACAAGAGCGCGCCCAATCCTGGTGTAGAGGTACTCCTATGGGAAAAAAAACTCTCATCTCACGACTTTCATTTCAGTTCAGTTGACTGGGCCAATTATAGCTGGAAACATGCGACTTGTCTCATCTGGTAGGCCGTGATTGCAATTTGCTCCTATCCATTTGACAGGATAACAAAAAATTCAAATGCAAAAATGTAGGAAAGTTCCAATTTGGATTTTTTCAAGCTTAAATCTGATATTTGGATTGCTGCTGTGGCCAATAACCGTTATTTACCATTACTGATATTAAGCTTTTAAAGACATATTGTGCTTGTGTCTGCTATATAGTTATAATCTATGACACCCATGGATCATTATGTTGTCATTTGGATATTTAAACAACTTAGTAAAAGAAACAATTCTCCTGACTTCCGTGTTTGAAAACCACGGTGTCAATGGGAGTTGACGTTGCCGCTGACCCTCCTATGGATTGCTGATTCATGCTAGTGAGCCAGTAGCACTTTTTTTTCTTTTGTACCAAAATGACACTGCTAAATCATATGTGTATCACTGCTTAAGAAAATAAAACTTGAAGAACAAAGTAAGTACAGAGCAGTGGGCTTGTAATAGTGAAGGTGAAAAGGGGGTAGATTGGACCAATGGAGTATAAAGATTACTCAAATATGCATGAATCACTCTAAATACAACTTCGAGCCAGTAGATGAGAAAAAATTATAACATGGTTGAAGCTCTAAAAAGTCGATTTTGCATTATAGGTCCGCTTTAATAGTTGAAATGTCAGTTTGCAAAATACTGAATCTTTAACCAATGGCAGCAACCAGCAGCAACTAGTTCAGGCAAATTAAGTAATTAACTAAAATCACAGCCTGATAGTAAAAAAGCATAGAATATCACCATCACCATCTTTTTTCAGTGCAGGCTTCATATTCAAAATCTCCAAAATGACACTCTCCATCTTGTGGCCTGTTAAATCCAATGCAGCCCATCTTTAACCACATTAGCTAACCTGAGTTCAGAGCAGATAGTTGTGCAGCCTTAAATCTCATTACAAGACATGCTTTTGTATTTTGTTTTGTCTTTATGTATAGCAGCAGCTGGGTTTGAACCTAATTTTAGAAACACTTTAATAGTAACAGGGAGCGATCCAGTCACGATTGTACTCTCGAAAAACACTACAGTTCCCTCTTTTGTTTTGGGCGCGGGGTATTTTCAGACAGGAACTGTGATCTCTTATCTGAAAATGAGGTTGAGTATATAACTCATGATTTAGAATGACTTGAAACTGGATAATTATTTTAAAGAGGGGGTATTATGCAATTTATTTATTTTAAATTTTTTGGCTTTCTACCATGTTATAACGTTCCCTCATTAAAAACATGTCTCTAGAGGTTTCAGATGTCAGCCAAGCATGTTTCAGTCATTTAGCGATCTCTCTAGTCGAACCCTCCTTACGGATTAACCGTACGATTCTGTCCAATGCTCCGTCCACAAACCTACTTCACCCACGCTCCCACACGACAATTCTCCATAAATATACAAAAAGAGGATAAAAAACTGTACATAACAACTTGATGCGATGTGAAGTAGTTTCATTAGCGGGATGCGCGCCGATTGTATTGTGATAGCGCTCTGAAGGGGGAGTGGTTTAGCGCGGAGAGCAAATATTATATGTTGCTTTTGGCGAATACAGCATTTTTAAAACAATAAAAGCTAACATGGTGATATGTTAGCAGTTAATACCCCCTGTTTAAGCCTGGGTATTTGAATCACACTTTTAAACCCATATTCTTGACACGTTGAAATGACAGAAACAATTGTGAATACAGATGAAGCATAATTACACAGGTGCCATGTTTCTGGCAGCGATCGTGTCTTAATCGTTTTAGCTCTGGCTCATTCTAGTTTATTATCACACATTAGAGACAGGGAAATCCAATAAGTCCATGCAGCTAATAAGATCTCAACTGACAAGCTTCGTCTCACAGTACCAGTGACTATATGATAAAGAGCGGCTTGTATTTGCTGTATAGTCAATAGGTTGTGTTCACTTGGCATCACCACGTTGTAGACTCCCTATAGTTCAAAACTGAACTGGAGACAGGTCAGAATTCTATGGTGGAATTTGCTGTTTAACTGTCAGATTGCAATTTTGTTGACCTGGTTCATGGGTAATATCTCTGGAGTTTTTTTCACAATAGCCTCAGTCAGTTCAAAGGAATTTAAGCCATGAGATAAATTTTGCAGGTTTGTGGAGCCAATCGCTAACAAATAATGATCAGAACAAAAATAAATCTCATTTCAGTTTAGTTGAGCTGTTTAATGTCTTTCATCTTTGAGATGAATGTGCACTGTCCTTGTTTTAAATAAATAAAAATATTCTGTCGCATTAACTTCTTATTATCAAGCAGAACGTTGGTTTTCATAAAGCTTTTCATTAAGGAATGGAAAGAAAATGAAGGATTTTATTGTCGATCGATGACAGTGTCTGTGTGTGTTATTTTATGTATTAAGAAACATGTAATTCTATGTACCTTGTGTAGTGCCCCCGACTACACTTGGGCTGGGCGGTTGTGCATATATTTTTAGGTTTTAGGTGCACAAGGACAAAATAGGTGTGAGACAATATTTGACTTGATTTGGTCCTGGTTTGGTCCTGGTTCGGTCCTGGTTTGGTCCTGGTTTGGTCCTGGTTTGGTCCTGGTTCGGTCCTGGTTTGGTCATGGTTTGGGCCGATTACTTGATTTGAACCTGTTCTAGTCCTGGTTTAGTTCTGGGTTTTGATTCAGTTTAGTTCTAATTTTTATATAATTATGCAAATGTAAACACCCTAAAAATCATGTTCAACACTATCTAAACTATTTCAAAGTATCTTATATGGCCATAAATGTAAAGTGGGGTTGGAAAAAGTATCGAAAATCAGATAATAATTGATATTAAAACTAGTATTGAAACTAGATACTTATTTGAGCAGGTATTGATACTAAAAAAGTCACATTCACAGGACAAAAATTAACCTTCCTGAATTGAAACTAGATACTTATTTGAGCAGGTATTGATACTAAAAAAGTCACATTCACAGGACAAAAATTAACCTTTCCTGAATAGGTTTAGAATGATCTTTAGCTGTATTAGAACAAGTATAAGACACACAGACTAGTACACGCCCATGGACCACTATGGAACCTACTGGACGACTGAGGGATTACACAGATATAAGACCACATGGGAATATAAAAGAAAGTACTATGATTTAATGTTGTAAATCACATTCTATTGTCTAAAGAAGGAGTGTTTTCTATTATCATTATGATATCGGAATCGGTATTGAGTATCGAGTCTGTTCCTTAGTAGAGTTTGAAATTTTTGTATCATCCAACACCAATGTAACCGCATGTAAATTAAGTTGACATCTTTTTATCTGCTCCCTTGCACAGTATTCGAAAATGTCTCTCAGTGTCAACACTCTCGGGCACGTGCATAGGTTAGATGAGGTCTGGTGAATAGGCCCTATGTTAATTAAGGAGCTCGTGTGAAAATAAATGTAAAGTGAAGAATGAAATACCTGCTGAGGTTAAACCCGTATCCTAGTGACCACACATGCCCGTCGCTGATTGGTCGAGAGCCGTGGCACCACGACACAGACCACTAATGCAACACAACTGAATTAAGTGACAACTGTTCTGTACTACAGGAGGGGGGGCAGTACTACTAAGAAAACAGCTCCCTTTAGTCACCTGTATTAACATGAAAAAGCCTGGGAAAGCAACCACAGTGTTGTTATAGCTTGACAATGACTCATGTTAAAGGCAACATTATGTTAGTATACTGCTATTACTACTACTACTACTAGTACTACTACTGCTGCTACAACTACTATAACATGTAGATCATTATTTTAAATCTTGTTCACTGTAAATCGCCTAGTGGTATTTAACCTGTGACAAGCTGTGCAGTTTTATTTACTTTTTGTACTACTTGTTTGTATTAGGGTTGTCAGAAGTATTGAAAATCAGATACTAATCAATACTTCAACTAGTATCGAAACTAGATACTTATACGAGGGTATTGATACTAAAAAAGTCACATTCACAGGACATAGATGAACCTTTCCTAAACAGCTTTAGAATGATCTTTAGCTGTATCAGAACAAGTATAAGACACACAGACTCGTACACGCCCATGGACCACTATGGAACCTACTGGACGACTGAGGGATTACACAGATATAAGGCCACATGGGAACATAAAAGAAAGTACTATTATTAAATGTTAAAAATCACATTCTATTGTCGAAAGAAAGAGGCTTTTTTATTATCATTGTGGTATCGGAATTGGTATTGAGTATCGAGTTGATTCCTTTGTATCGAACCTGAGTAGGAAAAATTATTATGTAACAGTTTTGAACCCTACGTGTATGACCCGGAGTCTGTTTTTTTTCAGTAATTGCACGTAAATACAGGGATGTGGGTGAGGATAGAGGGAGTAGGTGAAAATTGAAGTGAAGCGCCCAAATGAACCAAAACAAACATGGCAACACAGACCACAGCCTATTTTAGCAGAAAAACAGACTAAAGGTGTCTATGCTTTTGCTCTCAACTGGTTTAATTTAAAGAGGGGGTATTTCACTTCTATGGGGTATTAACCGCTAATAACCTATTTAGATCACCACGTTACTTTTACAGAAGCAAGAGATCGCTTATTCAAACATGCTTGGATGACATATAAAGCCACTTCAGGCATGTTTTTGATGAGGGAACAACGTCACACCATGGTAGAAAGCTCCGAAAAGAGAGGCCGTATCATGCGAAATCGAGTTAGCGCTCTGAAGGGGGAGTGACTTAGCGCAGAGAGCAAAGGGAGGGGAGGCTCGGGGTGTCAAAAACGAAACTGAAACTTATTAAACATGTTCGCAAATATGGAAATTTCAAAACAATAAAAGGTAACATGGTGATCTAAGTATGTTATGTGTTAGCAGTTAATACCCCATAGAAGTAAAATAACTCATCTTTAAAGTTTGATTTCTCGCCTTCCGATCTGGTGTTAGCCAGGTTAGCATCACGCAGCATCATAATCCAAAACAAAAAGGCAGGTGTTGTTAAAAATGTGCCTGAACCCGAGACCTTTGAGTGTTTCTTAACTGCCAGGTGAACTGCTATAACCAGCTGAGATTTTGTACATTGAACCCACAGATCTGACTATTCACTTCAGTACAAGCGATTTGGCAGCACTAGCTCTCAGCACTTAAAATTTAACAAGGACATGCACTGCGCTGACAGCTGACTTTGTGAAGAGTTCAAAAGGAATAATTCGTCTCCACGTTGAAGTGACTCACATTAAAAATAGGTTTGAAAGATTTGAGTGCTCCGAGATGCAAAAAGACCTGGCAGTGTTAGGATTTTTGGTTTTGATTTTAGGTGTCATTAAGGCCGAGTACATGAAATGACCCGGGTCTGTGACAAAAGACATACACAGTGCAGTTTAAAGGGCCCATATTGCACTGTTTTCTGGTCTGTATTATAAAGTGAAGCCGAAGTGAAATGCCCAAATGAACCAAAGCAAACATGGCAACGCAGATGGATGTACCTCAGCCTATTTTAGCAGAAAAACAGACTAAATATGTCTATGCTTTTCTCTCAACTGGATTTAATTTAAAGAGGGGGTTCTATGGGGGATTAACTGCTAACAACATATTTAGATCACCATGTTATCTTTTACCTTGTTTTGAAAATGCTATATTTGCAGAAAACAGCTTCTTAACATGTTTAATTTATTAAGTTGTGTGTTTTTGACACAAGAGATCTTTTACTCAAACATGGATGAATGACATATAAAACCACTTCAGACATGTTTTTTGAAAATGAAATGACCCAGGTCTCGGTGACAAAAGATAATGACAAACAAACGCTGTGCAATTTAACGGGCCCATCTTGTGCTGTTTTCTGATCTATGTTACAATGTTTCCTCATCACAAACATCCCTGGAGTTGTGTTTTGTTTCATTCACATATGTTTAACACACAAACCCTATTTAGGCTCAATTTTTTTCTCAAACAGAAAACACTCTGTTCTACCTTGTGATGTCATGTGTTAATACAGGAAGTGATCCTTTGTGTTTTTAAACTTAATAAACTTCACTGAAATCATTTGGATATTTTCAGCCCTGGATTTGCCAATCTCTAACAAAAGGTAAAAGGTTGCTGTTACATTGAAAACTTCATGACATCACAAGGTGGAACAGAACATTTTGAGCACTGGAGATGTAGACAGACTAATAATAAGGGATTACACAAATGTGAATGTAAAAAACACAACTCTGGGTATGTTTTTGATGAGGTAATAACATTATAACATGGCTTAAAGCTCACAAGAGTCAGTTCTGTGTAACTTAGGACCTTTAGTGAGTGACCAGAAAATCCATAAACTACATCAGATATTTTATCAGTGTCTGTGCTACACTTTTTGACTTCAGTGCTATGTACCTCATTCATGATTGGTCTTTCTATGTCTAGATATCTTGATACTTGCACATTTTGCAGTGTTTGCTTAACTAAAATATCAGTAGTTGAATGTACTGAGGTGAATGGGTTTGACAGACACAGGGAACCGTGCAATATTGATAGACAGCACTGCTAAGGACTAGGGTTGTCAAAAGTATCAAAAATCAGATACTAATTGATACTAAAAGTAGTAGCGAAACTAGATACTCATTTGTACCGATACTGAAAAAGTCACATTCACAAAACAGAAGTGAACCTTTCCTGAACAGCTTTAGAATGATCTTGAGCTGTATCAGAACAAGTATAAGACACACAGACTAGTTTACGCCCATGGACCACCATGGAACCTACCTGGACGACTGAGGGATTATTTATTTTTTCATTTTTCTTTATTTATACAGGGAGAGCCCAATGAGAGTACCAGACTATTTTTTTCATGAGCGCCCTGTTAAAATACAGAACAATACAAACATAAACAAACAAAGCAAATAGCTACATAGGTCCTGTGGTGCCCGGTAGGAGCTGACGTCGCCGTAAACACAGCTGTCGGCACATCTTACGGATAGCTGCAAATCACAGAGAGTAGCGGATTTTTTCAGTTGCACTAAAATGACTGCATGACGCTGCCGAATCCTACGCGTATCACCGATTACGAAAATAAAATTGGAGAAGGGAGTAAGTACAGAGCAGTGGGCGTATATCGGTGGCGGTGAAAACGGGCTTGATCGTCAAAATGCCGTCTTGAAAATAAGTGATTAAAGATTACTCAAAAATGTACGAATCACTCTAACTACAACTTTGAGTGAGACAACTATAACATGGTACCGCATTTTCTGGACTATAAGTCACACTTTTTTCATAGTTTGGCCCGGGATGTGACTTATACTCAGATGCGATTTATATGTGAAATATATGTTTTTTTCTTCATTATTATGATTTTTTTAGCTGCTGCAACTTATACTCCGGTGCGACTTATACTCCGGAAAATAAGGTAATAGGTCTGCGGTCGTAATGTTGAAAATCACATTCTGTTGTCTAAATAAAGAGTGTTTTTTTACTATCCTCGTGGTATGGGAATCAGTATTGAGTATTGAGTCTATTCCTTAATCATCAAAATCGACTTTTAGTATCATGACAACGCTGCTAAGGACGCAACAATTGTGCTGGTTTGAGGGATTGAACCTCTAATTATTTGGCTTGTGGGCAACTACTGAACCACTGCCAAGAACTCCGTCCACAGTTTGTCACATATTAGCCTGTGTTGTGTTGAGTACAGTACAGTATATCTTATTCTTATATTCCCAGCCTGACAACTCCTCAGAGAGCCTTAAAATGTCCATCCTCCTAAGACCTCTTCCCTCCCGCTGTGTTAAGCCTATTTTCTCTTCATTCTTTCACAAATCCCATGCAGTACCAGACCCAGTACTTATGATGTACCGGAATCCCTCGGCACCATAGCGGCATGTTTAACTATTCCCACTGGACTGGACTTCCCACTCCTCCTCCCTCTCCTCCTCCCTCTCCTCCGTATCCCGCCGTTCTGGCCTTTATAACATCATATGGACATTTAAAGAGGTGTGAATGTGCTGGTCCCAGGGCGTTTGATAGGCTCCATAGAGAGGCTTTGTGCACCCTCCACTCACCACTGCCTTTTGCACCTCTGAGCAACATGGGGCCGTCAGTCAGGGGGGCTTTGGTTAGACTGGGATTGGAACAAATATAAATGATCGCTCCTGACGGCTTTAAACCCAGTGGCATCGAAGCTTGAGTCAAATGCAGAGGATGCCTGTCACCATATTTGCTACAGAACATTTTTTTAATTTCATCATAATTCTTTGGGGTCAGTATTTATTGTATACATACTTTTTCTTTGCACTAGTTGCTTTTTACACTGTAGTCATGATGAGGTAACTTCATTTTAACACGGCTTAAAGCAGCGGCTCCCAAACTTTGAGAGCGTTTTGATGACTAGTCCATTACCCACAGCGCACTTGAAGATAATTTGTGTTGACTCTGAACACATATTATATAATAGTTGCAATATTTGTAATTATATCAAAACATGTTCACCACCTTTAAAGCTTTTGGGCAGAACTAGGAGATCCAAATAATCTGAAGTCTTCTCACATTAAAACAAGGGGCCCCGTCTTGCCACTCCAGTCAAAACGCACGTAGTAGGCACAGACTTAGGCATTAGGGGAGCGTATAGAGTGTCTATCTCCAGAGGGTGAACACCGTATCTTCTGCATCCAGCGGTGTTTGTCGAGTTTACTGTACTACGCGGGTAGAATAAAACCGGACTACACGTGCAGCGGATTTTTTCATGTTGGAAAATAAAACTCAAGCTCAAAGGAATGCAGATTCGGATGGCAAATCCAAACTGCTGAGGAATATTTCCAAGTTTTGCGCACATGGAGGAATGTGCTCTGAGTTCTATTGGAACTTTGAGTGCTCTCTTGCCCTTTATGCCCTTGTATTTATTTTGTTATATTAGATTAGACAGTATTGTATAGTTAATAACAGGGTTTTGAAGGGGATACATGTGTGAAAATACACGCTAGGATATGTTAGATGTGTAGTATTAGATGTAATGGGTTTCATAGTGAGGCCTAGAGTCGTGTGCACCTGCTCGTGCTCAGGGCTCATTGTCGTATGGCACACCTTGCGACGTCCCACGGTTATAACGCAGGACACGGGGTAAAAATAGACACACATTATAAACATAAGCGCGGACGTAGTGCGACATGGCCGCCGCCTGCTGTGTGCCATGCTGTAGATTGGGCCCCACATGTCAATCTCCTTGCGTACTCCCTACAACACTCCACAGTTTGGGAACCACTGGCTTAAAGCTCACATGACTCATGACCTTTAATGAGTGACCAGAAAATCCATAAACAACTCCATATTTTTAGACTGCTTTAGACTGATCTTGAGCTGTACCAGAACAAGTATAAGCCCACACAGACTAGTACACGTCCACGGACCACTATGGAGCCTACTGGATGACTGAGGGATTACACACGGTAATATAAAAGAAAGTACTATGATTTCATGTTAAAAATCATATTGTATTGTCTAAAGAAAAAGTGTTTTGTATTATCACCGTGGTATCAGAATTGCTATTGAGTTGTTGCGAATTGTAGTCATTATTCAGACTCATTCACTCAAGGCTACTATTGTAACCACAGCTGCCCTGGGGCGGACTGACTGAAGGGAGGCTGCTAACCTGGACCATCGGCTCTAGAGAGTAACCTATATGTCTCATTATAGATACAAACTAACTACTAAAGTGTTTTATTCTGCTATTAATTTATTGCTCATGTATTTAAACATATTTTGGGGGGATATTCTTGTTTAAGGGTTATGTGTCGGTAGCATTCATTAGTTTGAGCTTTGTAATTTGTTGTCTATATTTTCTTTAGCAGTATATCGCACTTCCAATTCGACACTACGATTTCGACACTAAGGAATAGACTTGATACTCAATGCCGATAAGGATACCACAATGATAATGAAAACACTCTTTATTTAGGCAACATTAAATAATAGTACTTCTTTTATATAACAGTGTGGTTTTATATCTGTGTAATCCCCCATTCGTCCAGGTATGTTCCATAGTGGTCCATGGGCGTGTACTAGTCTATGTGTCTTATACTTGTTCTGATACAGCTCAAGATCATTCTAAAGCTATTCAGGAAAGGTTCATTTCTGTCCTGTGAATGTGACTTTTTTAGTATCGATATCTGCTCAAATGAGTATCTAGTTCTGATGCTCGTTTTAGTATCAACCAGTATCTGATTTACGAGACTTTTGACAACCCTAGCATAGCAGAGGACATATTTCCCTATAGCAGAGAGATGAGATGACCAGATTCTTGAACTGATACCATGAGGATCAAAACATGGCTAAATATTGCATTAAAGGTCTGAACAGGTCTAGACTAAACCAAGGAAGACTGAACCAAGACTAAGCCTATACTAAACCAAGACTAAAAAGGGTCTGAACCAGTAGTAAAGGTCAGATGCCAGTGGTTAATATGTAATCTATAATTGGTGGGTAGGTGAGTAGCCAAAAATTTTACTAAAGTAAAAAAGTATTTGAGAAAACTACTGAAGTAAGAGTAACTGACAGGACATAACATCTGATTTATAAGTTGAAGTAAATGTAATTTGAAGGGCAAAAACGTGAAATAATGCGCAAAATCTGGTATTTTTAAAGGATAGACATAAAAATGAGACAAACTAAATTATATCTGAAGGAGTGGAGCAAGAAACACAAAAGTTAAAATCATTTCATATTGTCAACATAAAGCTTTTGTCACTTGTACAGTTACTTACAATGGGAAGAGTAACTACTCAAGTAAGAGTATTTTAACGTCAATAAAAATATTACTTAAGTAGGAGTAACAAGGGAGGTGGAGCTAATTTAAATTTCTAATATTTTGAGTTCTCACTAACCGTTGATCGAGTTAAAGGGATTGGATTGTTCTGTACGGTATGACAAAAATTTCACACAATCCTCAAACACGTATGAAAAACATTACTTTTTTTCTTATTCTGCAGCTATCTGCCAGTTTTGCAAGGGGAATAAATAAGCCAAAGTTTGAGTGGCTCCATGCGGTTCTCAGTTTGAATCCACTTGAAAACGCCTCTCAGGAAAAGTGCTGAAGTGAAAAAATGAGCGTTTGACTGTGGAGAAGCACTGCTGCGCCTCAGGCTGTCTTTAAATATATTTTAAGTACTGCGTAAGTGTAGGCTACAGTGTCAAAGTGACTCAAACTGGTCCAGTAAATCGTGACTGGAAATTGGAAACTAAACTGTGACACTGAGGAAAGTGAAAATTAGTTGGATAATAATGTCTAAAGTAGCACTAAAATGTTTAAACTAGTGTTATGGGGTCTTAAACAGGACGAAATCAAGACTAGACCAGTCTGCCCCAGAACTAAACCAAGACTAAACTATCTAATCAGGACCAAACCTGGACTAAACCAGGACTAAGATAGGTCTAAACCAGGACTAAACCAGACTAAACCAGGATTAAACCAGGTCTAAACCAGGTCTAAACCACAACTAATCCAGAACTAAACCAGAACTAACCAAGAATCTAACCAGGTCTAATAAACCAGGACTAAATTAGAACTAAAAGGTCTAAACCAGAACTAAACCAGAAACAAACCACCACTAAAGCAAGATTCAACCAGTTCTAAACCAGTTCTAAATCAGAACTAAACCAGGATTGAACCAGGACTAAAACTAGTCCAGTAACTAGCGATGTCAAAACAATGTCTATATTGGGTGTGTCTAAACCAGAATGATGTGGTCCAAAAAGCAGGACTTTACAGGACCTTAAAGCAGTAAACCACTGCAGCGCTATAAACCAGGAGTAAGGGGTTATAAGAAAAAAAACTAGAATATTTTTGTCCCAGTGGGGAATATGTTCTCTGCATTGTATCCATCATAATTCAGTTCAGGACTAACACAAAACCAAATCAGAGCTAAAAAAAAATCTTTTGTTTGAGCGTCTAGCTGTGGAGAAGCAGTGCTGCGCCTCAGGCTTTCTTTGAATATACTTTAAATACTGTTTAAGTGTAGGCTAAAGTGTCCGTGAAGTGGCTGCATTTGTCTGTCAGAACTCAAATTGGTATTGTAAATCAGGTCTAAACTATGACTGGAAACAGAAAAACAATGTCAAAATCTGCCATTAAAAGTCCTGTAGGATACAACAGGACTAAGACAAGACTAAGCTAGGTCTAAACCATCACTAAATCACATCTAAATCACGACTAAACCAGCACTAAGCTTGACCCAAACCAGGTCTAAACCTGTTAAACTGGGTCTAAACAGTACTAAAGCAGGACTAAACCAGTCTAACCCAGGACTAAACCAGAACTAAGAAACTAACCAGTCTTGGTCTCAACCAGTACTAAAGCAGGTATATTCCAGGACAAAGCCAGGACTAAACCAGGACTAAATCAGGACTAAACCAGCACTAAAATAGAACTAAACCAGGTCTAAACCTATTAAACTCGGTCTAAACAGCACTAAACCAGGTTTAAGCCAGGTCTAAACCAGGACTAAACCAGGACTAAACCATCTAAAGTAGGACCAAACCAGGTTTAAACCAGCGTTAAACCAGTCTAACACAGGACTAAACCAGAACTAAGAATCTAACTAGTCCTGGTCTAAACAAGTACTAAATCAGATATAATCCAGGACAAAGCCAGGACTAAACCAGGGCTGAACCAGGACTAAAGCAGGATTGAACCAGGACTAAACCCAGACTGAAACTCAATAAACCAGGACTGAAGTATAATAATAATAATTATCCGTGCTTTGTTCACAGCATATGACCCAATATAAACCAGCTCAGAATTGACACAAGACCAAATGAGGACTAAGCCAGGCCTAAACCAGGACTGAACAAAAAACAAGTTTAAGCCAGTACTTCCACGTTGTAAGGGCATTCATGGTCACATATATGGTCCAAAATCATACTGACGCAAGTTCACAAGGAAGACACCAGGACTAAAGACCAGGACTAAACCAGGAGTAGAATATTCTTGTGTAGAAACCAGTTGGAGACATTTGTGTGGAGCGCGAGTGTGAGTTGGCGAGAGGAAGTGTAGAGGAAGTGACCCCAGAATGGCCTGGTTTATCGAGACAGATGGAGCAGAGCGTCATGTGCTACTGCAGTGTGTGTACAGGCTGGAAATAATATACAACATAATACAAGTACTTCAAAACTGCAAAAAAGTACAAGAACTACTTCAAATTGAACTTATTTCTGTACAATACCCAAGTTGGCCATTGACAGAGGTGGGTAGAGTAGCCAAGAATTGTGCTCATGTAAGATTAACATTACTTCAAAAATAATATTACTCAAGTAGAAGTACAAAGTAGCGGTCCAAGAAATTACTCAAGTAAGAGTAAAAAAGTATTTAGGGAAAGTACTACGCAAGTAAGAGTAACTGTAAGAGCACAAAATCTGTTATTTTCAAAGGACTGACACAAAAATGAGAAAAATAGGACTAAAACAGGTCTTCAAAATCTGGACTGAATTTGGTCTAAACCAGATATTGCTCAAAGAATGTTGGGCTAAATGTACTTCAGAAATCTACAAATACTTACAGGGAGTACTTTAAAGGGAATAAGACTACATGTACTTCATATCTGCGCCTGTAAACCTTCAAAGCACGTACCACAAAAACACATTGCAAACATCACATCCATTGTGTCCACAATTTCTATAGCCCAAGCACTTTACATAGTAACCATGTGAACAATTCATATTATGTGTACAAGTATGAGGCCGCACAACTGCTTTTTAATTCAAAGAAGTGAACAGAATTCCACACGGTAAGTAAGACTTTCCAAGAGTAATAGTTGTGTCACAATTTCAATGAGCACTTTTTTCATTTTGACAGCTTTGACAGCAATACATACACTCATTTTGGTTACCAGAAGAGGATAAGATTAGCTTCTATTGTGTCCACTTGTCTCCAAAGTAAAAGCACAGTAGGTCTGTCACAATAATTACTATATCGACTTATCGTTCAATAAATAATAGCTGGGGCAATGTTTTTTGGGGCTCAGTATTATTTAGAGATAGACCGATATATCGCTTGGTCGATATATCAAACCAATATTTGGCCTTTTTGTCGTACTGGCTATCGGTCTTAAATCTCCAGCATAGGCTGATATTTTGTTTTGGTCGATTTGCTGCCTAGAACATACACAAAGATTTATTTTAACACTTTAACGAAGAGATAATTGCACTAAATGTGATATACTGCTCTCTTAAAAGTTTGTGGTTAAAAAAAAGGCTGTGGGTGAGTTTGTAGTAAATTTAGATTAAATTTGAGCCTCATTTATGAAGTGTTTGCTCACCACATATAGGGATCCTGGATGAGGCACGTGTATTACTGTGATCTGTCATCCCGCGCTTAAGTCCAAAGCAAAAATAATATTTCTCTCTAATCACCAGCGCTGGTTAACCTACTGTTAAGAGTTTGGGTCCCCATCAGATGCTCCTTAATCCAAACATGCAAAATGTTGCAAATGTATGCAAAATTGTCTTGAAGTACATCGTTGAAGTACATTACAACATTAATTTGCAATGTTCTTCACCAATTCAACAGCCCATAGGAGCAGAGGCACGCAAACGTTGGCACTCGGTGAATACTCTCGTTTACATCTGTGACTTTCCTCAACTTCACGATCACACAGGAGATGGCGGTGGACTTCAGGAAAGCCACTGCCCCCTGACTGACACCCCCATCACCTCCCTGAACCCGCCTCACCCTGACTGACACCCCCATCACCTCCCTGAACCCACCTCGCCCTGACTGACACCCCCATCATCCCCCTGAAAACCTGAATTTTTCTCACTGACAAAGGCGATAAAACAGCACACTTCCCACTTGTAAATCAACTGCAACACGCCCACAAACTGCACATGCTGTTTTTCAGTTCATCCTGGAATTTCAGCACCTGGAATGATACCTGAGACCTTAAGAGTCTATATTCAAGGACCGCCGCCGGAAATATCACCTAAGACTTGCCACATATCTCCTTAATTTGTCACATCTTCTTCATCTCTATCAGTCAGTCCATTACAGTGCAATGTTCCTAACTAATAAACCAATCCAATTCAAAATAAATACTTTGTTGAATGAGAACAACCCATCAGCGCTTTATCCTGTCCCCAAATTACATCATAACGCAAGTATCAACACGATCTGTATCAAGTGCCCATTTCCGTGTTGTAATAAAACAAGCTGCGGTAGAATCTAGGCCACCACGTCTCCATGGAAACTGAATTTGGCTTCCCCGACTGGCAGTGCGGTCTCGGCTTTGAGCTCTCTGATAAATATCATCGCGGTGACTATTTTCAGCACCGCTCTGATTGAATGCAAAGTGTGGAGCTCGTTAGGCAGAAACAAGAAGGACCAAATCTAAGGGTTTGTAGCAGAGAGGAGGAGGTGAAGTGAGATGACAGTAACTGAATAAGCACTAATAAGCGAAATATGTCTTATTTTGTTCAAAATGATGGGTGACCAATGAGCTCGTTCGATTCACATGCATGGAATAAATGAATCTGAATACATGATGAGGTTTGGTTTGGTGGGGGACCAGACTGATGTCCATCTGTATAAAAAATAGAGAGGTATCATTGTGAACTTACCGGGTCACCTGAGCCCAGCTGTAATGATGACATTAAACATTAGAATGATTCATCCATTTGTCCGTAACTGCTCTCACAGTGATATTCTGCGTCTCATAAGCTGCACTGTGTGAGGTTTGGAGTCTGGACTGTGTCAGCTGCATTAGAGCCTGTGCGGCGTCTGACCTTTACTGAGAGGGGAGTTTGTGTTTATCTCATCCTGTTTCTGTGATACTCTCTAATGGAGTTATACCAAATGAGTTTCCTACTAAAAGAAAAATGGAAATCAATATTATTTTCCTGAGAACATAAACAGCACAGACTTTTAATCAGTGCCTTTGAACACAAAAAATAGTCACATTTCTTCCTCCAAAGTCTGAACTCTGCTCCAAGGATTGGCTGTAGAAAGACCCAGTAAAAAGACCCAAGCTGATCATGGAAAATTAGAAATGATTGAATCTCAGTCTCAACGAAAAACCCCTAGACCTACTTTTGTTCATTGTAATCGGTATTTTTTGTTGTTCGTGTTCAGGAAAAGTGTTGGTCTCTGTGATGTCAGGTCTTTACTGAGGATGAGGTTGTGTCCTTTGATCTTTGACCCCAAGTTTCTATTTGAGGCCTGCATTCTCTGCGCTTATGGTGCTATGTATAGATAGTTCTTTATCGATTCACTATTTATCCATGGGTTTCAGAATGATGAAAAATTAGGGCCGTTGCCATAGTGATTTACAGTTTAAAACAAGTTTAATGGGAAAGTTCTCAAAATGTTGCATGAAACAGGAAGCTCAAACGCATGTACCCACGTATCTGTACAAAGCAAGTAAAATAACCCTGCCCAGATTTTTATGAGCAAGAACTTAGAGTAAACATTATAGTAAAGCATTAAATCTATGAGAAGGGTCTACGTTTAAGAGGGGGTATTAAAATTGACTTTTTTGAGCTTTTTACCAGGTTATAACGTTCCTTCATCAAAAACATGCCTGAAGAGGTTTTAGATGTCATCCATGCATGTTTGAGAAATTTAGCGATCTCTCCTGGGCCCTATTCAAACTCTGCTTACGGTTAGCCACAAGCCTATGTCACCCATGCTCCTACTTCTGTATACAACAATGTGCAGTAGTTTCATTAGCGGGATGCACGCTGATTGTGTTGTGATAGCGCTCTGAAGGGGGAGTGACTTTACACGGAGAGCAAAGGGAGGAAGAGACATGTTAATATGTTGTAGCTCAAAAACTCAATTTGTGAAAATCCAACTTGCCTCACATAGTTTTATTGAAAGTGTATGGACTTTCATGGATTACCACTCACTAAAAACTTGAACAAACTATTTCATTCTGTGTTCTGTGGTACCTTTTATAACTTCTCATCTACAATTACTTCTGTGCCTCGGCTAGGTCCTGACCATAAAAAAACACCTGCTCGATAAGTGTCTTGAATCGCTCTGACTGTAGCGCTTGTTAAACCAAAGAAATCTCTGCCTCATTAAAAAGCAGCTGTAAACCTTTTGTTGGCTCGTTTCGGTCCTGATTATGTGGAGTTATGTGTGAGTGACTTTGGTTCTGTCTCTCCTCTCCCTCGCGGGGCAGTAATTGTAGCGTTTTGTACATGATCTGTCAGAGTGAGCCCGTGCTGTGAGGCTTCAGAGCATGACAAGCTGTCCATCTCCTCAGTGTGAGCGCAGCTTTCCAAATCTGTGCTACACTCATGATACGCTTCCAGACACTTTTCTGTGTCAGATTCATTGAGTGGTTTCTAATAGTTCTGTTATATCATAGGGGTAGGAGATATGCCAAAAAAATCACATCATAGTTTTCCGAAAGCCAGATCACAATTTCGATTTTTATCACGATTCATGTACACTTGGCATGTTTATATTGTCTGTAAGAGCACAAGTCAAGTTCACTCATGATCTGACAATATGACCAAAATTGCATATTGTCACAAGGATGAGATCATCATTTTTATCACCATATCACCCAGTCATGAGGGTACGACAATCACAACTGAACCTGGGCTGCCAGTGCCTTAACCTGCAGATAGAGGACACATACAAGTTTATCTCATTCTCAGTATCTGGACAGGCCATCCTCATGTGAAAGATCAGAACCTCCAGAATTCACTCCCTGAGCTGCAGAGGCTGCACTAGCACTGATTCATGATTGGCTGCAGGTGCTGGGCTTTAGGTAGAGACCATTCAGATCAGAGAGAGTTCTTTTTGATTATTGATGTGTGTATTTATTTAATGTGGGCATAGCAATTACATTGGACAAACCGGTGCTTTGTTGCAAGTGTTGAAGCAAGAAATGCTAATTTTCGACAACAGGATTTCAGCATTGAAACTGGCAATTCAAATGAGAGACTCGTTTGAGGCTCTGTGTGCTTTCTGATTGGATAATTGTCCTAAGAACAACAACACAAAATTATAACAAACAACTTGGCCATCGTGTCCAATGTTTTTGTCTTGTTTGATTTTGTGTATGGCACTTTGGCCAATTGTTAAAGTTAATTAAGTGATTTATAAATATACTTGGTATGGTACTAAGAATAAATCAGCATTGCATTTGTTATTAGTAAAATCAATATTTCATTTGAAAATGTCTACCTGGTATTTGGAGACACAGGTTATGTTTACTGAATTCCAAAGAAAATCCATGTCATTACTGTGCACACTGTAGCCCCCTGTGACATGGCCCGATCTCTGTTTATCTATAAATGGAAAGTCTAATCTGAGTGGGCTCGCAGCACCTGTAGTCTGGGCAGCACTAAGCCAACAGGTGGCACACAAAGAAAATACTAATCTACTTTCACCCAAGGACAGAGGAATAAGAAAATGTCCTTGTAGGGCTTCCATAGATCTTCCTAAATGTGGTGGAGTGGGTAGAATTTGCACTTAAACTGCAAATGAACTTGAACTAGTCAACTATTTCTACCAATTACCATTTTGTATAGTCGTCACTACAGATAAAAGATCATTGTATTGTGTAAAGGGAGCGTTCACAGTCTCATCTTGATGTGTGATGTAGTTCTGGTTTGGTTCTGGGTTTAGCCCCAATTTTGTCCTGGTTTTAATGTGGTGTGCATAAGTTGATATTATGTTATGCAAAAATTTCAACTTTTTCAGGAAAAGGTTTGCTAATTCGTAACCAGTTTTGACTCTCAGTGTTAATAAAATACTATTTTGTATACAATATAATGTAATTTTCAACCCAAACTAATGGTAGTTTATTTTGTATTACCATGTGTGTATTATAATTCTGAGATAGATCCAATCCATTCGAAAATATTCTGGAAAGATTATATTTTGTCCAATGTATGTGATTTTGTTCAGTATCAATACTTGTTTATATGAATATCTAGTTTTTAGTATTGTATTTAGTGATGATCAGGGTAGCATGTATACAATTCTTTGACAATCATAGGGTTAAAGCAACCTAACCGTTGAAAAAAGGCGTAAGTTAACCTACATTATACCTCCCCCTGTTCTATAATGTGCTCTGTTTGTTCATTATTGACAGATCTGTACTCCAGACCTGGTGGTGTTCTTGGCCTGCACTAACCACCACCTGAAGGAGAGGCTGCAGAAGAGGGCGGAGCAACAGGGTCGCCCTGACGACAACCCCAAAGCCATCGACCGCAGGCTCACCAACTTTAAGCAGAACACCATCCCCCTGGTCAAGTACTTCCAGGAGCGCGGCCTCATCGTCACTGTAAGGAGCTCGGCTGTTTGTTTGGGCTCATTTCATTTTGGTATTTACATTTTGCTATTGCGTTGGTATTTCTTTTACATTGGGATTTTGTTTTATAACTTCATTTTTTTTATAATTATAGCTTGGTTTGGTGGGATAGTATCTGTGGTAAATATTTGTTATAGTTTTGCATCAGTAAACGTGTCAGTTTATGCACAAGGAACACACTTTTCTGGCAGTTTAAACTAGAGAAATAATCGATATAGAACAAACAAAATGTCAACATAGATATACATAAAGAATATAAGCATAAAGGTTTAATTGAACATTTTAGTCCGGTAGTTCCCAAAGTGGGGTCAGAGGCGCTGCAGGGGGCCACCAAAGACCGTCTACACAACAAGCAATTGAGTTTGAAACCAAATGTACATTATATCTGTTTAGAATGACTATATAAATACTTTTTTACAATTTAAATCATTGTTATTTACATTTTGAGGAAAACCATTATGTGGTTATTGGAACAGGGTTTGAACTGATCTTTGGATTTTTATTTTGCTAAAAAGTAACATAATGTGGCTTTAAATCAACATGACTTACAGTTCAGTTATGGGTTTAGGTTTAGGATGAGTCTCCAGGAATAAAATGTAAGTTAATGTAAAGTCCCCAAGAAGCATGGAAACCCAGCATGAGTGTGTCTGTCTTTTATTATTCACCTTATTCCAGAGTTGCCGTGGGCGCCGCCATTGTCATTCGGGTTGTATTATTTTGCATGGGGCTGCCAATCTTGGAAGCAAATAAGTTCTATATGGACTGAAAAGACGTTTTAAAGCCTCCCAGAGGATCGGTGCAGTGTTGAGTTGTTGTTGCACATGAACACTGAACATTTGACACAAATCAACCTCCTTTATATTATATTTTAGCGCCAAAACTTTTCCCAAATTCTCAACTGAAATGATTGCAGTTTAGTTGCATTTACAGCGAGTGGGCGAGACGGAATAAGGTCAATACTCCTTTCTTAAATGTTAGTCACTTTGTTGGTTTTACCTTGAGTCTCTTTGTGCCTGAGGAAAAAACCATCCCAACGCTCTCAAATCCTTCTGTAGCTCTGAGGCAGCAGATTGAAAAACACACACAGGTTTCCACTGAGAGACAAACACTGCAAAGATTTTCTGAGTTTAAGTGCAAAACTATGAGTGAAAACGTTACAGAAGAGTAGCTTGAACTCCAGGTCAGGTGACTATAGCTCCAAACTGTACTGGTGTTTTTCAGATCCTAGAATGTGATGTGTCATACTCCCAGACTGGAGGCAGGAGACAGATTTCCCTATTGATTACATTGTATAAAAGGTACAATTGTTCCAAGTTTGAACGCGTAAATGTTGATTTGTACACTGGCAAATACATATTTTTTTTTTTTTACACTTACAAATATTGTTTTACGCTTACAACTTTGTAATTTTCACGTACAAATCTGAAAATTACGCCACAACTTAGAACAAGTGTGTTTTTGTTTGCCCAGATGCTGAATGATGAAGTTAACTCAAACATATGTCATGTCTTCACATTTTTAAACTCAATGCCCAATGTGTAGCCTACTCTGTTCTGTGTAAAAAGTCGGGGAGATGTCCGCTAGCATAAAGTGCTAACTAATGCTAACATGTCTAACATGTTTTCTGAAAAACTTGTTAACACTTTTGTTGCCACACTAGCTTTATCTACGCAATTTACCTTGGTATACAACTTATTAAAAGGTTAATAATGCACATTATAATATCACATAAAGGTAAGGTACTGTCTGAATTCAGGTCAGCTGTTCCTTCACTGTATATCATCCAGTCTAGCCCCGCCCCCTGCTGTCTTCAGTCGCTGCGCAACGAATGTCTCAAAACTCATGAGAGCGTAATTTTCGCATAAAACGATATTTGTAAGCGTAAAACGAAATTTGTAACGTGTGTTTACACGTTCAGACTTTTTGGAACAATTGTACCTTCATAACATTGTACTTTGCCATGAAATATCCAAAATATAAATTCACAAATGTTGAACCTGAACATTTCTATTAGTGACTAGACCGTAGAACTGTATTATAACAAAAACTTGCATTTTAACAATATTCATTTTAGCTGCCACCATCTGTATTAAATATTATTGATACTTTGCAGCTGATATCATCAACATTACCTGGGGGTGTGTTGCTAACTGGAGGCACTGCTCTGTCTGAAGATCTGTTAGACTTTAATCTGAGCTTTGTTTTAACACAATCTGACTATAAAGAACTGACTTATATGGTGCTATAACAGGTGAAATAATTTGTACTGTTAAGCAAATCTTTAGTTAGTCACTGTTACCTTTTTTGTTGACACCTGAATTGGAGCATGAACACTCACATTGCTCACAGGCTCCTGAAAATGTGCTAAGGTGTGCATTGTGTTGCTATGGTAACTGCTGAACATTCCGCCATAGACATACATGCAGAAAATACATTGAAAAAATAATAAACTGGATTTTTACTGTGAGCGGTGTTGCTTCTCCACTGATCTGACCCATTACTTAGCCTGGTGACGTCACCCGTCTCCATGGTGATAGATAAGTTTAACAACATACTGGGGAACATTCTAGGCAAAACAATAACATCTCCATGGAGACAAACAGTTGGCTGGTTGTTACATATTACAAAAGTTACACTATCATATTTGATGCAACTACACAAATTACAGTTTCCCGATTGGGACCCACACCACATATTGAGAACCACTGCTTTGAATGATCAGTTCTTTTCCTGTATCACCATGTTACCCCCCCTTCCCCCTCCCTTTACTCTCCATGCTAAGTCACTACCCCTTCAAAGCGCTATCACATTAAACGGTGTGCATTCCCCTGATGAAACTACTGCACATTGCACCAGGTTTGTGAAGTTGTAGTGTATTGTTTTGTATCCTGCTTTTGTAGATTTATGGAAAATTGCCCTGCGGGAGTCCTATACAGGCTCGTACTGCTAACTGCAAGGAGGGAGGGTCGCTAGATTACTCAAACATGCATGGATGACATCTAAAACCTCTTCAGGCCCCTTTTTGAACAACGTTATAAGATGGTAGAAGGCTCCAAAAAGTCAATTTTGCATAATACCCCCTCTTTAATATTTGAAAGAAGGATTTGCTGAAGCTTCCAGAAACCCCACTGAGCTCCTTACATTATGTTCTTTGTTAAAGTCTGTAGAAAATGCCAGAGCGTTGCGTTTAAGGACTGCACGTAGGCAATTACACTTTCAAACACTTTTCCTGCCAAAATCCTCCTCTTTGTGAATCTCGGCTCCTGCTGCTCAGTCTTGGTCTCTCTTATTTGTTTTTACATAACTAAATTGGCTCTGAAAGGCACGGAGCGTACTCTGTCATCTGATTTAAGTACATGAAGATGATTTGAACAAGCAGGGAACAGACTAATGACTTGGCTAAATATTTGTGTGTGATTGAATCTGCTCTGATGCTTTGTACTTTATGCTGGTAGAGGTGGAGACACTGAGAAAAAGTGATGTCACCATTCCTTCCCAAATTGTGCTAAAACATGCTTGTAAAAATCTTGGTTGCGATTCGTAGGGTTGTCAAAAATATCGAAAATCAGAAGCTAATCGATGCTAAAATTAGTATTGAAACTAGATACTCATTTGAGCAGGTATCGATACTAAAAAAGACAGAAATGAACTTTTCCTGAATAGCTTTAGAACGATCTTGAGCTGTATTCCATTCCATGCAATGCCATAACATCTCGATTTAAACAAGCAGATACCAGACCTTCAATAGAAAAGTTAGGGCAACATCAGTGCAGAAACGCGGACATTTCAGATGCAACAAAAAACCTACCCATTTTAGCTTTTTTCTCAGTTTTCAATTTTTGGACATCTAAATTTAAAAACAGTGTTTGAGGTTGTGGTTATAAAACAGAGGGACATTTTGACTAAATTTCATCAACTCATAATTGTCCCATGGTCTAAGCTGAAAACGTGTGTATTATACAGGGTGTCCATAAAGTCTATTTACAACTGATAAGATATCTTAATCAGACTCAGTACTCAGTGATTTCCAGAGTTACCTCGTTTAATACACCTCCATATGGTTCTTGGTGGCCCATCTCTCTTTCTATCTAACACTGTCCCTGTCTCCATACATTTCTTGTGTCATGGTGGATCTCTTTCAGACTTTGTTCTGTAGTTTTGTTGAGTCTGCGTATCAGATTTTGTCTCAATAAACCATGATACACATCGTGCCTTCTCTTGAGGATTAGCCATTTCTTAGGTTTCATTCAAAAGGATGCCTCTTTAATCAACAGGATGCCTGACATACAAAAACGCAACGTGATTACAAACTTTTTACCAGTACAATAGAACAAATCTAATTAATATATCTTATCAGTTGCCTTTGTAATTACATTTTAAAATTGTGAAGAGACTTTATGGACCCCCTGTATTTCTATGGAACGTGTTGGTTCATTAGGATGTGCCTGTCTGTGCCTCCATTCGAATGCAGTGCCACTTATAAATAGCTTGAATATGAACAGAGCCAGTGCTGCTCTCCCACTGGAGTTACTCTAATGAAGACTTACTCCCCCTCCTCTGTATTTCCCCCTTCTTTTCTTCTCTCTCTCCTCATCTTACCCTCTCTCTCTCTTTCTCACTCTCTCCTTCTCTTTCTCTTTCTTTTTATCTCTCATATCCCCTCTGTTTCTTTCCTCCCTCCTTCTCTTTCTTCTCCTCTATCCCTTTCTCTCCTCTCTCTTCTATTTCTCTCCCCCTTTCACTATCCCTCCTGTCAGTTCTCTTCTCCTTGCAGAGTTATCTTCAAAGAGTAAATATAAAGTCTGCTTTTTTTGTGGTTCACTTTTGTGCCACACTTGAACCTCAACCAGGGCCATATCTCCAATCAAAAGCAGTGAAAGTTCTTCCCCCTCTCCAGTTACAGAACAGTTCCGACCCCCATGTACTGACCTGGCTTTACCTGTGTCTATAAGCTGTCAGCCCATACACTCTCTGCTGGAGCCAGGCTGCAAAACAAGCTAATGTGGTACACAAACAGCTGCTTACACAATAATGGAGTAGGCCGGGATATTTCAAGAAGACACGTTATACTTGTGTCTGTTCATAGACTGTATAAATGGACATAGCTAACCTGCTAGCCGCTGCAATCCAAATAGGGAGTCATTATGGGCGCACTTCCGGCTCCATCGACTCTGGCTTCAATTCACTTTACATTAGAAAACTGTCACCTCTCTCTGTAACTGCTGCTGTCAGTCTCGTCATTTTGGTCTGAAAATGTTCGTTTTAATCCGCTCTACATGATCCTGGTATTTTTATTTCGCTATTGTGTTCTTAATCTTCTTATCTTGAGTTACGCACAGACAAATCAGGTGCCTTCTTTCCCCGACGTCGCTCCCGCTAGCGTTAGCAACAGGTTTGATTGACAGCGTTGCTAAGCGCCCGCCCCCTGCTAAACCAGCGGTGTGGGTGGACAGGTTTGATTGACAGCGTTGCTAAGCGCCCGCCCCCTGCTAAACCAGCGGTGTGGGTGGAAAGGGGCGTTACCTTCAACAGATTCGATCCAGATTGGCTCTTTGGTTGCTATGATACTCACGATCAGAATTCCAAATGTGGAACTCGGCTTCAAATTTGCCCCTATAACTGTAGCCTCGATGAGCTTCATTTGACTGGAGCCGAACGCTATGGGGGACGTCACACTCCCTTAGTTCACTTCTTTATACAGTTTATGTGTCTGTTATATAGTTATAATCTATGACACCTGTGGTTGTTATAATTTTGACATTTTCTATTGTGGTGATAGTGAAAACGGGGGAACATTGGAGCAATGACATCTTGAATACAGGAGAACTTCTTTAAATTAACATGCATGAATCACTCTAAATACAACTTCGAGAGGGTAAATGAGAAGGGAAACAACTATAACATGGTTAAAAGCTTTGAAAAGTCAATTTTGCGTTATAGGTCTGGACAGTGAATAGTTTGTACTATTGATGTTTTCAATTTTGTATTTTTTATAAACTTGTTAAGAGCAGTATAGCGCCCACAGAGACCCATCTTGGGGAGAGGAGCATTGTTAATTTTCTTTAATAAAATATTTTGTCATATTTTTGTCAATGTTATATTTTTGCTGCTAAATTAACATTACAAATAACCATAACGATTAAAACTACAAATTACATACATTTTCTTTGGCTAAAATTAAAAGTAGATATACCCAGATACAAGGTAGACATCCTCAAATTAAATATAGCTTTTACTGATACATTAGACATATATGGCCAAATTTATGTTATAACTTGGTGTTTTGATTCTCAAGACGATAATCAAATCAGAAAGCAGAATGAGCCTCACTTCAGTCTAAACCCCAGCCCCTGCATCCAATCATTAATCAGTGCAGTTCTGGAGGTTCAGAGCTTTCACGTGAGGTTCGTTTGGTTTACCCCTTGAATCTGAAGCATACACGACTCATGGGTTACAGCTTTATAATCACTGTAGTAACTAGGATTGTCAAAAGTATTGAAAATCAGATACTAATCGATACTAAAACAAGTATCAAAACTAGATATTCATTTCAGCAGGGATCAATATTTAAAAAGTCACATTCACAGGACATAGATGAACCTTTCGTCAATAGCTTTAGAATGATCTTGAGCTGTATCAGAGCAAGTATAAGACCACATAGACTAGTACACGCCCATGGACCACTATGGAACATACGTGGACGACTGGGCTATTACACAGATATAAGGCTACGTGGTAATATAAAAGAAAGTTCTACGATTTAATGTTGAAAAACACATTCTGTTGTCTAAGTAAGAGTGGTTTTATTATCATAGTGGTATTGGAATCAGTATTGAGTATCAAGTCTATATGGAAATCGAGTTTGAAATTTTAGTACTGTGGCAACAGCAGTAACAACGGACCCTTTTCATCATTCTGAAACTCATGTATAGGCAAATCCTTCAGCTATAAGTACGTCTGACCGTAAACTTGGCTCACATCGCCTACTGCTACTGACAGCTTTCCCCAGTACCATTCAAGTGAAATGCAGAGACAAGCTCCCTATGGGTCCATGAAGTTAATCTCTCTATCAAATGGGTGACACACGGGATCAATACAGATTATCCACCTGTTTGCACCATTTACTTATTTGTATTTATTGGCTCTTAAGTATTTTTGACGTGTATTTTCCCCCTATGGACGTAAACCGGTCTAATCCGCCTTTTAACCGTCTCCCATGGGAAATATAAGACAGGTTGAAGTGAAGACGGGGGCCCTGCAGAGACTGTCCAATAATAGAATAATCTCATGTTTAACGATTTACAATTTACTCAATGAAAAAGTGCAATTCTCCTTATGGTTAGCTGTACAAGGATACACAATTTTCCATAAATATACAAAAGCATGATACAAAACAATATACTACAACTTCACAAACCTTTTGCGATGTGCAGTAGTTTCATCAGCGGAATGTGTAATTATAATGGGATAGCGCTCTGAAGGGGGAGTGACTTAGCGTAGAGAGCTAAGGGAGGGGGAACTCGGAGCGTCAAAAACGAAACTGAAACTCATTAAACATTTCAATACGTTGTTTTTGGCGAATAGCATTTTCAAGGTAACATGGTCTGTGCTATGTGTACCCCATAATAAAATAAAATACCCCCTTTTTTAATACACGATTTGTTCATAATGAATAAGTCTTTGTTCATGCTTTATTGAGGATAGTTAAGGTGTAGCTAAATGTCCTTTTAAGGCTTGCATAGTCTCTCATAGAATTGTTTAATCAGATAGAATTTGATAGTGGCTGGATCCGATGCTACTTGTATTTCTACATTAATGATTGTTTAAATGTGGAATGGTTTAGACTTTGAGACAGGCTATTGTTTGAAATGTCAGGTTGAAAACAGTGAAAGTCGTATTACAGTGACTCACGTATCTTTCACTGAACGCTCTGCTGTCAATACTGATACAATACAACTCCATACGGGACAATGCCACTGTCGGGTTGGGTTTTGAGTTTGGCATGTTAAATGTCACCTCAATCATTTGTCTCCTGTTTAAATACTTTATAAAAAGCGGTCACGTCAGAATCCACCCACTAACAAGACGTATCAATTTTTCAAGCAGTTTGAGTTTTAGGCCAAATATAGTAGCTTTATTTATCCCACAATAACTTTATAAATAAATTTAACCATCACAACAACTCACAGCTCCAAAACTGTTTATTTTGCCTATAGGAAAAAGAACATGTTGTTAAAGGTCTATGGACTATGTAACATTTCTTCTTACTAAAAGCTGCTTGTCTCCGTGGGGATAGATAAATTTAATGCCATACTGTGGAACATTTCAGGTAAAGCAGTAACATCTTCATGTAGACAAGCAAGTGGTGTACCCTCCACCAGAAAAGTTCCATAGTGTGCCTAAATAATTTTGAACCATTTTCATTTTTTTGTATTTTTCAAGGAAACCGTTGCTTAATTTGATGTATATTTGATCTTAATTTAGTAGGTCATTTGCTTCTTGACTATACACAAACGATTACTTCTTATAGTCATAGATTTTTTAAAGCTCTTAAAGAACACATATTTTTCATTCTTGTGGCTTTAATTCTCATTTAACCATACTGATGCTGACACCTTGGGATGAGTATTTCACATTTTCTGGCTTAAAATAATGACTGCATTTGGAAAACACACTTTATAAACTTTACCTTTGTTTCCAATGGGGCATTTAGGCACTGGAGCTCCCTCTGCTGTCAGCAACAGGAATTAACATTGACACGTAAACAGTTGAAGTCCTTTTCCCCTGTTAATGTTATGCTATTAGAGCCATGTGTTTGTTGTGAACACAAACAAAACAAGTCCGGTGGTGGTTTATAGGTTTCAAAATAGCGTAGAAGTCTGTAGTTTTATCTTTGATGCAACAAAAATGGTGAAACTTTGGATTAATGGATTAATGAAACAAGTATGAATGAAGCAAAATAAAACTCCAGTTATGTTTTTGTTGAAGCGACAAGAATATAACAGGGATAAAAGGTCAAAAAATTCTATTTTGCATAATATGTGTTCTTTTAATGAAGATCAATACACTTATTTATTGACATTTTTTTGTATATTTATTGTATATTTTAAGAAGACTGTCACTTAATTTTATTTGACCTTAATTCTGTAGATTCTTTTCTTCTAAACTATACGTAAACTACTATTTCTTCTATTTATTATTTATATTAAAGCAGACCTTTATGCAAAATCTTTTCAGAATTGACATTTCAGACTCTTTAACCGTGTTATAGTTGTTTCCCTTCTCATTTATCCTCTTGAAGTTGTATTTAGAGTGGTTCATGCATGTTTGAGTAATCTTTATTTTCCTGTATTCAAGACGTCATTGCTCCGATCTACTGCTGTTTTCACTGCCACCGTACATGCCCACTGCTCTGTACTTACTTTGTTCTCTATTTTTATTTTCTTAATCAGTGATACAATAGGATTCTACAATGTCACTTAGTCATTTTGGTACAAATGAAAAAAAATCTGCTACACACTAGCGTGATGTGCATCTATCTATCCATAGGAGATGCTCACGGCTGTGCGCCGCGTTTTTGTGATGGTGTTTACAGCGACGTCATCCCTAACTGGGCACCGCAGTTTTCTAACGGGGAAGACTTGATTCTTTTCTTGAGTCATTTTAGATCAATTTTGTGATTTAAAATATCAAAACAATGATCCACAGGTGTCAAAGATTATAACTGTATAACAGACACAAGCACAGTACGTCTTCTTTTAAGCTATAAATGCTTGAAATTAATTGCTCATAAATTGTTTACAAATTATCTTTAAAAAATGTTAAGACTCCCCCCGCACACTGTCTCACTCTTGGTTCACTTTTATTAGTACAATACCTCAGGTATGAAGACAGCTCCTTTTGCTCCCCTTATATAAGTTAAGGGACTGCCCCCCTTAACCAATCACAACAGTGAAAAAATACAACAACAATATTGTACATAATTCACTTTGCACCAGTCTCTCGTGGGTTAAAACAATAAATAATTCGAAAAATATTAAGATTATTATCACCATTAAAAAAGTAACAATTGCATTTCATTATTCTTGACTTTTTAGAAAAATAAGAGTTTACGTGAACCTCCCTCACGGCTCAGAGGAAGGGCAAACACATTCGTCAATTATCTTCCAAACCAGTTCATCTGGCAGGATCGTCTCTGAGCTTCCCCCTTCGCTCGTCTTTGGGAATAACACCAGGTTTGTTTTATTAGTGAGAAATGAGTCATGTCTGCTCTATCTGCACAACCTTTTCAGAGCCAGATCTGGAGAGCCGATCGTGTCTCCCGGGCGTATTGTTTGGTGTGCTCTGATTGGACTTGTTAGAGGAAATAGGACTTTAATACAGAGATCCTAGGTGGTCCGCTGTCTGCTACACCGCTACACCTGCTTAAGAGGGAGATGGGTGGTTTGGGTGCTTTGTTCATTGGTTGTTACCTCAAGGCAAAACAAACTGTGTAATCACAACTTGAAATTGTGTTTAGAGATAATTTGGGGCCATGAACCCTACACCAGCCCTGACCCAAAACCAGAAAAATTGCAGACCACCAGTGTTTTTATAATGGAACAGTGTTATAGATGGAATGGTTGTACGTAGCTAATTTTGGACAAGCTATAAAAAGCTGTCTGTTGGGTTGCTTTGAGAAGTAAGTAATTTATATACTTACCCAAAGACAAATTTCCATCCTTCCAAACTATTTTCTTACTATATTTCTCACTAAAAGGTTCACTATGTATATTTTCTGGTGGAGCAACCAAAAAACATCACCATGGAGATGTTATGGTTTGGCCGGAATGTTCTTGGTCATTAAACATATTTATTTTACTATAGATATTGCTCAGAAATACCTGTCTGTGCAATCCCTTAGTCATCCAAGTCTGATCCGTAGTAAAGGCCAAAAGTAAAATCTGTCAAATGGACAAAAAGTTGTAGGAGTGAAGCAGCGAAACATCTTCACTCCTACAACTTTTTCTCCAGTTGACAGATTTTACTTTTGGCTTTTACTGAGAAATACCTTGTAAAAACATGCATTTTTACTGTGAGCTGGTTGCCTTTACACAGATCTGACCTGTTACTTGGCTCTGTGGTATCACCTGCTTTATTCTATGAAAGTAAATAAGTTAAATTTCATACCAAATGTCCTTATAATCCCTCAGTCGTCCAGGTAGGTTCCATAGTGGTCCATGGGTGTATACTAGTCTATGTGTCTGTGAAACACTTTAGGCAATGCAATAACATCTCCATGGAGACAAGTACGTGGCAAACTCTCCAAGTGAAAAGTTACATAGTTCCGCTTTAAATGCCCCCAACTCTGCCGTTGGAGATTGTTTTGACACAGGTATCGTTGTCTCGCTGGTCTCAGGTTTTCGGAGTTTTGCTGTTTGATTGACAGCTGTGAGCGCATGTGTGGACAGAGGAGGCAGGTGGCCGGTAAATTGCAGCAGAGGATGGAGGAGGAGAGGGGAGAGTTTGACAGATTCTACCCCAGGCTCGGTGTGCTCTCTCCAGGTGTGATTTAGCACAACCACTGCCTCAGGGGTTGGAGGAATCCGCTACTGCCTGAAGTCTGTCATAACAAAACACAATAAAAACTGCCAAATAAACTCCTAAACCATGTTCCGGTGTAGTAAAACTAGATTGCTTGACTTTTGCTAGTAGTGTTGTCACGATACTAAAATTTCAAACTCGATTTTGATACTAAGGAATAGACCCATACTCAATAGTCAATACCGATCCCGATGATAATAAAAACGCTCTTTATTTAGACAAGAGAATGTGATTTCAACATGTGGTCTTACATCGGTGTAATCCCTCAGTCGTCCAGGTAGGTTCCATAGTGGTCCATGGGCGTGTACTAGTCTATGTGTCTTATACTTGTGCTAATACAGCTCAAGTTCATTCTAAGGCTATTCAGGTTCATTTCTGTCCTGTGAATGCGACTTTTTGACTATTGATACTTGTTCAAATGAATCATGTTAACTATGTTTTGGTGAGATGCGTAGTCTAACCTGTCGTATGCAGTTCAAAGGTGTTAAGGAGCGTGAGGACACACTGTGCAGAGAGAGAGGATTGCTAATACTCTACATTCATTATCCTCCTTCACAGACACATGACCTTTTATATCTGCACATTATGTCAAATCACCGTGGAAATGAGCATCGAGATGCTTGATTGGACGAGAGGCGGGGGTCATCTGCTGCTGGTTTAACACTGTGTCCTTGGGATTATTAAATTCAAGTGTAAAATCAACTGTCACTATTGGCTACAGCTAAAAGTCAATACCCAAATATTAATACAGGGTGTCCATAAAGTATCAGACTTGTTCATTTAATACACCTCTATATGGGCACCATTAGTTGTACAAAGCACATTAAGACAGTAGTCGGTTTCTTGCCATGTTCTCTGTAGCATAGCCTCATCATTGCAATCACATCTGTTATCTTTGCTTTAGATCATTGCAATCACATCTGTTATCTTTTGCTTTAGTTCAGTAATGTCCCGTATCTTTGTTCGATACGTGATATCTTTAACATAGCTCCATAGAACCCATGATACACACTGTGCCTTCTCATGAGGAGTAGCCATTTCTTAGGGGGTTCATTCAAAAGGATGTCTCTTTAATCAACAGGATGTCTGACATACAAAAATGCAATGTGATTACAAACTTTTTTAACCACAGTACAACCCTATTATTAAACCACAAATCTAATCATAATCAGCACAAATGCAATTCGATATTTTGTGCTGTTAGATACTAATTTGAACAAGTGTCAAAACTGACATTTAAAAATATAAGTTAAAAAGGAAGAAAAATACCTTTTCTGAATAGTTTTTGGTCTTGATCCATGTTAAAACTATAAGATATATATTGGACACCGCAGTTTTCTAATGCGGTAGTTAGCGGAGTTGTTTCTTTAATAAGTCGTTTTTAGATGAATATTGTGATTTAAAATATCCAAATCATAACATAATGATCCACGGGTGACATAGATTATAACTATATAGCAGACACAAGCACAATAGGTCTTTTTAGTTTAAACCTGATTTAGTGCTCATTCAGTCCAGGTTTATTCCTGGTTTAGACCTGGTTTAGTCCTGGTTAAATTCCTGATTTAGTCCTGGTATAGACTGTGGGTTTAATCCTGGTTTAATCCTTGTTATGCAGCTGGATAACTGTTGATTATTAGTGAATTGGGTCTTGAAAGGCTCCAAAACTACAATACAGATATTCTCAATGATACCAATTGTGTTTGGCTCCCCCCCCCCCTACATCTCCGTCAAACACACAAACAATCTACACATCAAATATGCAAACCATTTTCACCCACAACCACAGCGCAGACAGGAAAGCTTTTTTACAGAAAAGCAAAAAAATAGGATTTATAATTTTCTTACCTTTCAGGGCTCTGGTTCTGTCAAACTTTAACATATCCCCAGAAAGTTTGCTCTGTACAGATCCAGAGAATATAATCCAGTGAAGAAATTGTGTCCATAACATAAGTTTGATCCTCCATGTCAAATATACTCCAGGAAAGTATTTCGGAACTTTTAGTAACTTTTCTACTCAATGCTAAACACACATGTTAGCTTCTGAGTGACACCTAGGTTGGCCAATAAGGTGGGTTACTGAAGCCCCAGAGAGCAAATGAGTGGTACACATCACTGAAAGTTTACGCCCCACTCTTCCCCCTGTGGAATCAACCAGTTACATTGCACGCGGTTAGTGATGCTTTCCCCTTACAGCCAATGAGCAGCGGAACATGACAGTGCATAGCATGCCATGCTTTTCCGTAAACAGACGGAGCATGCAGAAGGGAACAGAGTGGATCCAGGGACTTCATGTGTAAATCCTGCATATTTTACACATTGTTGTTTTGCAACAGTTTTGAGCTAAACATGACAAAACAGACAGAACATAGGAAGTACGCCATCGAGGACACTGTGGATGTTTGTACAAGCTCGTACCCAGAGCTCTTCAAGGCAAAAAGTGAAGATTCCGCAGTAGACTCAGGGGTAGAGGACCTTATTTTTGATGGATTGGATGCTGTTCTCGGTCGGTAAGCGTGGTTTATTCTGATATTGACATAATTATAGGTAAAATATAATGTCCATTAGCATCTCGTCTGCACATAGTGTGCATGTGAACCATGCGCTCTGGCACCTTTGTGTTTTGCTTTATGGATTAGACTTTATTTGTCTACCAATTCAAAGCATTGTTTTATTCTGCACTTTGCATTATTGTAAGTAAAATATAAGATGTGCACACATTAGCACCTCATCTGTGCACATGGGTGAGGCGCCTGTGGAGAGTTACGGATCAGACTTTGTTTATTGTTGATAACTGGCAGAATATAGTTCAACAACTAACATACATAATGTTATTTCTGTATTAACATAACAAGTTTGTATATGATATAATATTACTTCATACCTCTCTATTTTGCACTTGCTTGTTGCCAACGTGTTTGTGTTTTTCCTTAGGCACATGGGCGGCATTGACCTGTCAGATACACTCATCAGATGCTGTGAGGTTTTGCACAAAACAAAGAAATGGCACAAGACGTTTTTTACCATTTTGTGGACATTGCTATTGTGAAGGCCTTCATTCTCTATAAAGGACACGTTAAATCAAAGGATAAAATCCCAATGCACCAAAAGGCATTTAGAGAAATTCTTGCCTTGGAGCTGCCAGAGGCAGGAGCCATCGAAACACAGCAGGAAGAAAGAAGCAGAGAGAAGAAGCATCATCATCATGTGTACATCAACCCGGGTGATGACAAGACACAAGGAAGGCTGAAGTGCAGGAAGTGTCAAGCAAAAACTCCTGTAAAGTGTTCTACCTGTGATATACCGCTGTGCTTCCAGTAACAAGAGACTGTTACAATGATTGGCACATAAAACAAAGACCATAGAACAAAAGCCATAGTCATGCAAAGCGGGTTTATGGTTTGCAGTGTGTGTTTGATCATTTTTGCAGTGTTTGGAATTTGTAAATATATATTTATTTTGACCCATAACACTTGTTTTACTATATTTTATTTATTTATTTATATACATTTTATAATGTGATTTGAGGTGCTATATACACTTCCATAAGTGACAGAGCGGCTTGGTGTGCACATCAAGATTCCTCTGTGTGTAAACTTTCATTAGAGCCCCGTTGATGTCTGTGGGTTTAAGCATTCAAAAGTTATTGCATTTTTTACAAACGTTCTCCGAATGGCTCCATTTGGAGAGGTTTGGGTAGGTTTGGATAAATCAAAAGTCCCTCTATTAAACGCCTGGATTTACTAATAATAAATTTAGTCTAAAATTCTTGTTTTTATAGATATTATCATCAAATTTGTAATGTGAGAGGTCAACAGTATTTTCAGTTGAGATATAGTGTGTTTCAGTCCCCAGCTACCAACTGCAGCTTTCTACACCTTCATTTTCACAAAAAAAAAAAAAATTGACGAGGATGTGAAAAATCTTATTTTATGTGTGTTCCAGTGTATAAATGCTTACTTACGGTGATTCTGACACCTGTGGGTAAAATTATTAGGTGTCACCATTACAAAGACCCCAAACTTGGTACCTGGTGTATATACTACTGAGGGTTCAGTAATGGCTAATGGCATAGTAATTTGGAGAGGTCAGAACAAAGGCATTTTCACCAAAATGACCTGGAATTGTAAGGGGTTAAATATCCTTCCTCTCCTCCTCCTCCCTCTCTCCCTTATAAGGCTTTGTATAATCCACTTAAACACAGAAGGGATCCCAGTCTTCACAGTTCAGTCATTTCCCAAAGACTCAGCGAGGCTCTGTATGGAAATGCCTCTGTCTGCAGCACACCGCTTTGGTTGTAGTGCACGAGTAGTTATTGATGCAAAACTGCATGAATCTAATTGGAGATTTAAAAAACATTGCTTCCCTCTTCCAGTTATTATAATAGGAGCTCATATCTCAGTGTGATGTATAAGCATGTACATTGGCTAGTCCTGATTTAGTCCTGGTTAAGTTCCTGGTTTAGACTATGGTTTTAGTCCTCATTTAGTCCTGGTTTAATCCTGATTTAGTCCTAGTTTTGTCCATGGTTTAGTCCTGGTTTAGACTGTTTGATTAGTCCTGGTTTAGTCCTGGTTTAGTCTATGGTTTTAGTCTTAATTTAGACCTGATTTAGTCCTGATTCAGTCCTGGTTTAGTCCTGGTTTAGTCCTGATTTAGTGCTAGTTTAGTTCCTGGTTTAGTCTTGGTTTAGACTGTGGGTTTAGTCCCAGTTTAGTCCTCGTTTAGACTATCTTTTAGTCCTAGCTTAAATCTGATTTAGTCCTGGTTAAGTTCCTGCTTTAGACTATGGTTTTAGTCCTAGTTTAGACCTGATTTAGTCCTAATTTAGTCCTGGTTTAGTCCTGGTTTAGCCTTTGGTTTTAGTCATATTTTAGACCTGATTTAGTCCTTGTTAAGTTCCTGGTTTAGACTGTGGGTTTAGTCCTGTTTTAAACATCTTCCAGTTTGATATGACAATAGGAGCTCATATCTCAATGTGATATAGAAGCATGCAAATTGCCTAGGACACATCCTGAAGGTGAGTCAACATTAGCTTAATCAAAGAGAGCTAATGGGCTGAAATAGGCTTTAGGGTTTTGCTGTTCAGGAAATGTAAATAGATAGATGCATATTGTAGGCTATGGACCCAGAACATTGTCATTGTACCTTGTTTTCTATACTAGTTTTAGTATCAATTAGTATCTGATTTTCAGTACTTTTGACAAACCTACTCACTATTGTCTTTCAGCTCGATGCAGACCGGGATGAGGAGGAGGTCTTCTGTGACATCAGCCAAACTTTGGACAACAAACTCTTTGCTTCTTCAGAACCTGCAGCTGGTGAGTTTACACTGAATCATATTTTTGTTTTAGTGTTTTGACTCTAATGGAGTTAAATATAAGTTATATATAAATATCTTTAGTTTTAGTCTATGGGTTTATCAATCAAGATATCTGTCAATCAAAAGTTTTAAGAGTGAAGACGTTTCGACACTCATCTAAGAGACTTCAGTTCTGACAGGGTCCTTTAGATCACTGCCTTATATCTGTCTAAAGGAGCTAATTACACTGAAACTAGCACATCCTAGTTGTTTACAGAAAGGCACTATCTATTATTAGTTCAGTCCATTGAACTACACTAAGGTGTGAACTGTCTCCTGAGTTTATTTTGCATGATCGCTCAAGACCCCAACTTCACAACTAATTTTTATTTTAGTGTTGAGACTATAATGAAGTTCTATCCAAGATTTAGTTAAGGAAATAGCTTTAGTATCAGTCTATGGGTTCATCAATCAAGATGTGTGAAATGAACACGCCCTAGTTGTTTATAGTAAGGTTTATCTGTTACTACTAAAGTCCTTTGAACTACCCTAAGGTGTGAACTGTCATTAGCATACTCTGACCTTCCTTGTTTTCTTTGTTTTTATTTGGGTCTGAGGATGGAGTTGAAGTTAAATGGTAAATGGATGAGTTACTATTTGTCACCCACTTACAACTCCATCCTCAGACCCAGATCATGCAAAATATGACTCAGGTGACAGTTCACACCTTAGGGCAGTTCAATGGACTTAACTTACAGATACTCTTTACTGTAAACAAGTAGGGTGTCTTGGTTTTAGTAGTTTTCAGATGTATGGCAGTGGCCTCTCAGAACTGAAGAAGCCTCTTGGATGACCTTTGAAACCTTTCTCCAGTTGACAGTATTAAAATTTCTTTTGAAAGTTTATCAAAATGTAAAATTAGCCAACTCAAATTACGTATAGGCTGCATTTACTTGTCCAGTTTGGCCATAGTATCATCCTGTTGTAGTCCTCATGTAGACTTGGTTTGGGTCCAATTTTAGTCCTGGTCTACCTCTGTGTTTCTGGAGAGGGGTCTGCCACCTGCTTGTTTCTATGAGGATGCAATGGCTTTGCCTGGAATGATCCACATTATGGCATTAAACATATCTATATTGTATTTATTTAATGCACATATTTTATTGGTCAAAAATAACTTGAAAAACATGCATTCTTACTAGCCTGGTAGCAACACCTGCTTGTTTAAAATTGTGGAAAATTCAAGGCCACACAATAACATCTCCATGGATACAGACCCAAAATAGTACATAGTGCATCTACAGTACACATCCAGTCAAAAGTTTCGACACACCTTCTCATCCAAGTTTTTTTTTCTTCATGTTTACTACTTTCTACATTTTATATACATAGGGAAGACATCAAATATATGAAGTAAGATATATGGAATTATGTAGCAAAGAGAAAAAGTGAAATAACTCAGCTAAATATTTTTTATAATTTATATTCAAATCCTCAGAGTTGCCACCATCTGATTTGTTGACACACCTGCAAACCCTTGGCCTTCTCTCATGAGCTTCATGATAAAGTCTCCTCAGATGGTTTTCACTTCACATTCACAGGTGTGCCATGTCAGGGTCAACAAATGCCAAAGTTAGTTTATTTTTGGTTTACTACATTCCATACATGTCATTTATAGTTGTGATGCCTTCAGTGAGAATCTACAATGTAAATAATCATGGAAATAAAGAAACATAGAGTACAATACAAAGTGTGTCCAAACTTTTGACTGGTAGTGTATGTAACTAAGATCATACGATGCAGGACTCAAACGTCTTTTACTTCATTATAGAAAAATCCGCTGTGTGATTGTTCATTATGGCAAAACACATGGGATTCTTAATGTACTTTAAGTAGCTTTTCCCTTGTGATTAAACCATTACAGACTATATATAGACCAATTACACAGTTCAGAGGTGAGATCCATCCATTACGGCTCATATCTGCTGCAGTGAGGCCTTAGTTTGTCTGCTCCTGATTGAATTGACTGGACTGCACTGAGACGGGCTGTGGCAGATGGGTCCCCTGATGGAGGAGAGAGGCAGAGACTGGGGCCCTGTGGAGCAGAGTCAATCAATACACTGTACTTATTCTACAATACCCCGAGGATGAAGGAGGAGAGGACCATCTGAGATCATATTTTCTTTGTTGTGTTAGGGAAATAAAAAAGGCAGATGGAGCTACTCTAGAGACCCTTCAGTGGGTGCATTAATGTGGCCAGTAAAAATCAGATAATAGACAAATAATAATTACATCAGATTTTTGGTGTTTACATGCACAAAAGAAATGGGATCATCAAAAACACCTGGTGATGTGTAGACCTGTCACAATAACAAATTTTGAAATTTTATCTTGTTTTTTTATCTTTATTTATACAGGGAGACCCAGTGTGAGCACTTGTACAGAAGTAGACCTGTCACAATAACAAATTTTGAAATTTTATCTTGTTTTTTTTATCTTTATTTATACAGGGAGACCCAATGTGAGCACTTGTACAGAAAAAATACGAACAAAAAACAAACAAAACAAGTCTGTAAGTTCATTTAAAACATTAAAAACAGGTACAGGTATGAATTTAAAAGTTTGTTACCAGATTATTAAATGTGATTGTGGTTAAAAGTTTGTTACCAGATTATTAAATTGTGATTGTGGCACTGAAGTATTCAATTTTGCTTGTTCTTGAAATATTTTCCATTTTTGTGAAGCAAAACAGCCAAAAGCCCTTTTTTCCATCTCAGTTCTGGTGCGGCCAGTCCTTAGACTTATACAGTCATGTGGTCTTGTATTAAATGTTCCTATATCAATGATTAACAAGCAAGTGAAATATGTCATAAATGATAAATGAATATTGAAACTACTTTATGCAATCTGTACAATAAAAATAAAGAAGTATAATCCCAGCAAACATGTTTTAAAGAGACAGTATCATTAAAAGGCATGAGCTGTAACAACTAAATAGCAGCATGAACTGAAAATTAGCCGTAAAAGTTGCTCATTCAACCATCTGCAGCTCAAATATAACAGAATTACATAAAAATACCAAATCTCCCCATTATTGCAACCCAAATGTGCACACATGAATACTGAGTGCCTTGAAGGCGGAAAAATGTGACTATTACCATTTGAACGATAAGTCGATATAGTAATAGTCCAATGAGGTTCATCTGGTCTTCTCTTGATTTATTTTAAGAGATTCTTTTTCCAGACCAAGGTTTAGTTTGTTTTCATACCTGACAGTGTGGACTGCTCACTATTGCTCTTCCTCAGAGTGGTCACATGATGTTACTGTGACGTGTCCGGTCAGCTGATTTAAACAGGTTTTGGCGCTGTCGTCCTGACTGCAGCGGTAAGACAGACAGCACCATCTGCAGCCCGACTTCTTCAGGACGATATCCCAGGTGTGTGAAAGTAAAAAAGCTCCGTCGTCCCAGTTTATAGTCCCGTGGGCACGTTTCCGTATTTCAGTGGCCTCCTTAATCCAGCGACGATGTTTGTTGTCCTCGGTCCCAATGATGTTTATGGACTGGGACGGACTTCTCCACTGTCCTGAAGAAGTCAGACCTGCCTCCAACTGTAGGAAGACAGCAACAAAACCTGTTTAAATCAGCTCACCGAACACGTCACAGCAATATCACATGATGCTAGTGAGCGGTCCAAACTGCTGGTATGAAAACAAACTCAACCTGGAAAAATAATGTATTAAAAAAAACAAAAAAAAAAACCCAAACTATATAGTAATTATGGTGACAGGCCTAGTGACATGTTTCAGTTAATTAGTAGATTATAATAAATTACAATACATTTAAAAAAAAATTTAACATTTCTCTTTCTCTTCTCTTTTGCATCATTTTGTCAAAACCATAGACTGTATATATTATGGACATCGTCTCGCCCCGTTCACTGTAATGTCCAAGCCGTCAATCAAAGCCCAGCCTCATAAGATATGCACAAACTTAAAAAATCCACAGCAGCCAAACAAGCCCGGTTCACAAAATTTCACTCTTCGGAGCATCTAACTCATTTCAATTACACGCCTCCGTAGCTGTAGTTATCAGAGCATATGACCACCTACGGAAGCCCTGCAGGGACATGCTGTCTTAGGCCATAATTCATAATCTTTGCAACATCATTTTGAACATGACTTCTTTATAGTTGCCACTTGCATGTTTTATGTCATTTATTTTTAGCCTTTTGGTCTTGTTTTCAGCTCTTTTTGTCACTATGGGCACGCCACAGTAAATCAGTTGTACAGTGATTTGGGTGGTTTCTGTGTTTTTCATGTCAGATGCCCTCCCTGTTGCAAGTCAGCTACACTCTACTAGGCAATGAACAGTGTTAGGAAGTAGTTGAATACTGTACCGAGAATACATATTTTGAATACAAAGTTGGAGTAACTGTATTCCAGTACAGTTACTTTTGCATTTGGTGGTATTCAGAATACAGTTACTTCCCTAAAATCAAAAGGAATACATTGCAGTACTTGATCACAAAATGTAGGCTTCAAACAACACCGCTCTTGTGGTGAGTGCAGATGTGATTTTTCCTTCTCAAATTAGTGATAGGAAATGCTTAACAAACGATGAAACAAACATAAAGTTGTTTTTAATCCTATGTTGAGTCTTTACCCTATAATTTAAATGCAACTCGATGTATTCCAAGTATTCAGAATACAGTACTCTGATTGGTCCATGTAAAGGAATATGTTACAAAATATATTTTAATTCAGGTACTCCGTATTCTATAACTAAATACATTTTCAAAGTATTCTTCCCAACAGCAGCAATGAAGTGGTCTTGCTCAACAACACAGAAACAGAATGCATTTAAGTGGGTGTTTGAACTGTCAGCCCAGTCTAACCAGTGCAAGAAAGAAAAGGCTTAAAGTGCACTCTGTACCATTTGTTGTGGAGTGCCTGCTACATTTGTCTCCATGGAGATGTCATAGCTTTGGCTGAAATGTTCCACAGTTTGGCATGAAACTTGTTAATCCAAATGGAGACAAGCAGGTGATGACGCCAAGCCAATTACAGGTCAGATCTGTGCAGAGGTGACCCCGCTCAAGGAAGGATGCATCTTTTTGAAGGTATTATTAGCAATAAAAACACCTGTTACTGAATGAATGCAAAAAATGTAAAGGACCTATATTATACAAAACTGGCTCTTGTGAGCTTTAAGCCATGTCAGAATGTTGTTTCCTCCTCAAAAACATACCTGGAGTTGTGTTTTGTTTCATTCACACATGTTTGAGTAATCCTGCATTATTTGTCTGTCTACATCTCTAAAGCTCAAAATGCTCTGTTCCACTTGTGATGTCACATCTCTAAAGCTCAAAATGCTCTGTTCCACCTTGTGATGTCATGAAGCAGTAGTTTTCAAGTTAACAGCTCCTTTTACCCTTTGTTTAGCAGAGATAACAAAATCCAGGGCTGAAATTATCCAAATGTTTCTAGTAAAGGTATATGGAGTTTAAAAACACAGTGGAGCACTTGCTGTATTACCACATGACATCACAAGAGTATTTTCTGTTTGAGAGAAGAACTCAGCCTATGTTTGTGATGAGGAAACGTTATAACATATATCAGAAAATAGTGTAATACAAGCCCTTTAAATACTGTGGAACATTCCAGACTAAGCAATAACATCTCCATGGAGACAAGCAGATGGTGAACATAGTGTACCTTTAAATTTGAATGTTCCCCACCATAACACTGCTTTAAGATGTACTATTTTTGCAACCTTTTAGTAGTAGTGGTTTGCAGTCCCAATTAGACTTATTTTTATATCTTCCCCTGCATTCGAAACCCAATGATGCAATGAAATGCAATAAACACCTTTTTAAAATTTTGTTCTTTGAAATTGTCCTTGATTCAAATGGTTCAAATATCTGCAGTCCAGGTAGCTTTACAGGTGGGTAGAAAAAAAACAAATATTACTAGGTCAAGTCACAAGGTTAGTAGTAGTGTTGTCATCTTACTAAAATTTAAAACTCGATTTCTACACGAAGGAATAGATTCAATACTCAGTACCGAGTCTGATACCATGACAACCATAATGACAATAAAAAAACACTCTTTATTTATACAATAGAATGTGATTTTCAACATTAAATCATAGTCCTTTCTTTTATATTACCATGTTGCCTTATATCTGTGTAATCCCCCAGTCGTCCAGGTAGGTTCCATAGTGGTCCATGGGCGTGTACTAGTCTATGTGGTTTTATACTTCTCAAGATCATTCTAGAGCTATTCAGGAAAGGTTAATTTCTGTCCTGTGAATGAATTTTTTATTATCGATACCTTCTCAAATCAGCAGTTTCGATACCAGTTTTAGTATCGATTAGAAACTGATTTTCGATATTTTTGACAACCCTTGATAGCAGAATCGTATCTAGCTGAATGAGTGTGATAATGTTGCCCTGTTTCTTATGCAATAACTGTATCATGGTGCCAGTGAATCGTAGGTGTGCTCCCGGTCGAAGTGATGGGGAACATAGAGAGGAGGTGTTTGGCACAAATATCAGCAGATTAATTAATATGCACAAGTCATTTAATGTGGAGGCGATGATAAATTAACAGGATTATCTAATCAATTGATAGATGTCCAAGTGCATAAAAGGGAGCTGTTTTCATTTTAATTTTTTTGTAGCTAGTGAGGTGACGACTCGGGGATTACACAGATATAAGACTGCATGGTAATATAAAAAAAGTACTGATTTAATGTTGAAAATCATATTATATTGTACAACAGAAAGAGT
>KN471393.1:12834-25674 GCA_000787095.1 Periophthalmodon schlosseri | reverse complement strand
ACAGAGGGATTACACAGATATAAGGCCACATGGGAATATGAAAGAAAGTACTACCATTTAATGTGGAAAATCACAGTATATTGTCTAATGAGAGTGTTTTTTTAAATTATCATCGTGGTATCGGAATTGGTATCGAGTATATTCCTTAGTTTCAAAATCGAATGGAAGAGCATCTGACATAAAAACCTAAAAATCATTGCTTGGCTGGTCTGTCTATATCTAATTTGTTGTAACTTTCCTGGTGGAGGGTGCCATCAAAATGTTGTTTTCTCTGGAATGTTCCAGAGCATTAAGCATTACTATCTCCCTGGAGATAAGCACGTTACAGGTCAGTTCTGTGGAGAGGCAAGTCCTCTCATGGTTGGAATGCATGTTTTTTAAGGCATAAACACACATGCGACTGAATAGATGCAAGATAGTTAAGTTAATTGGGTTTGTTAATTCCATACTGTGGAACATTCTAGACCAGTGCTTCTCAAACTTCTCACACTGAGTACCACCCAAGAAAATATTAACTTAACTTGATTTTTGATGTTGTAGTAAGCATTTATTAAACTAAAACAGGACTATTTCCGGGGTAAAATATGTCTAAACTAAACTACACAATTGCTATACACTACTATATTTTAATTTCAGCAAATATTTTAACTCTCCATGGACACAAAACGGTCTCAAATGTGTCTTGCCTCAGTACAGATATATTGTATAAACAGCTCTTGACGTCAAAATAAGTCTGCATCTAATTGAGCTTTATTGTCCGATAATCAGGAAGTGTGCGGTTAACATGCTAGTTGTTGTTAGCTTTACTGTGCGATGGCAAAACTCCGCTCTGGTCTCCGTAAGTTGTGAAAAGCGCTTATAAACTCATCGTGGTGAATAATTAGGATTCTAATCAATAAAATAAGCTGCATTCGAGAGGTCAGGAGGGGTCCATTGCATCGACTCACGGAGCAGCACTGAGACAAATTTGGGGAGGTGCAGCATAATGGGCTGGGCACCGTTACCTACCTACCTTAACGATGCCTACTTTTCGATACCAATATACTTGCTTATACTAGTTCTGATACAGCTCAAGATCATTCTAAAGCTATTCAGGAAAGGTTCATTTCTGTCCTGTGAATGTGACTTTTTTAGTATCTTATTTTCAATACTTTTGACAACTCTACTTCAGACACAGTTCTTATTTAGTTGTTGGTGAAGTGCAGCCGTAGCTCTTTTGGTGAAATTTCAGATGGCGCCTCCTGCCCCTACCCACTGTGATGTGCAATCTAATTGGGTACTTAGACATGACTTTTGGGGGTATGAGGTCATGAAATAAGGCTCCCTGTACTGATGTAGCGGCAGGTAGTTTTGAAAGCAGAGAGATGAAGCCTCACACTGGACTGTCGACAGAAATACTAAAGCCTGAAACTTTATGTTCTTTCTAAAATACAATACCAGTCAAAAGTTTGGATACACTTTATGCAATGTTGTTATTTTGTTTTGTTTTTTTTATTTACGACTTTCTACATTTTTGATACGTTATATAGAATTATGTAGCAAAGAAAAAAGCAAAACAACTCTACAAAATATTTAGCCACCTCTTCCTGATGAAGTCTCCTGTAATGGTTTTCACTTCACAGCTGTGTCTTGTCCGGGTTATCTTTTGTTTTACTACCTTCCATATGTGTCCATTCATAGCTTTGTCACCTGAAGTGAAAATCAGTTTAAATAATCATGGAAGTAAAGAAGAAACATAAGTTTAAAAGCGTGTCCAAACTTTTTACTGGCGTTAATTCATCAGCTGTCTGTGCTTGAAGTGAAGTGAATCATAACAAGGATAAGTGGCTAAAAGCTTCTATCCAAACTGTCTCCAGAGTCTTTTTGTTAAAGATCAGAGTTCAGCCTTATGCAGTAAATGTCACAGCACACAGGGCGGCAGCTGGTACTGCTTCTGTCATTATGTGCTCTTCACTTTTGCATTATTAGTCTGTCTACATCTCCAAAGCTCAAAATGCTCTGTTCCACATTGTGATGTCATGAAGCTGTAGTTTTCAAGTGAACAGCTACATTTTGTTTAGTAGCGACTGGCAATCCCTGAAATTATCCAAATGATTCAAGTGAAGACGTAAGGAGTTTAAAAACACAGTGGGCACTTTGTGAGCGACTGGCAATCCCTGAAATTATCCAAATGATTCAAGTGAAGACGTAAGGAGTTTAAAAACACAGTGGAGCACTTTGTGTATTACCACATGACATCACAAGATGGAACAGAGTGTTTTCTGTTTGAGAGAAGAACTCAGTTTAAATACGCAGGGTTTGTGTGTTAAACGTGTGAATGAAACAAAACACAACTCGGGTATGTTTTTGATGAGGAAACAACATTATAACATAGATCAGAAAATAGTGTAACATGGGCCCTTTTACATCTGATTAAATCCAAAATAGAAGAACTGTAAACAAACTTGAGCGTTGAGTGTTTGAGGCCAAGAATAAATGTACAGAACATACATTATTTATGCTTCATTTGCTGCCCATTCTTCATAGTAAACACCCACAGTGCAAACATGGTGATGCATTCATGTGTCTAATCAGGAATATGTTCTTTTTTTTATAAGTCTGTTTCTGCTTTAACCAACCCAGGGGAGCCATGCCCAAGTGGATGGAAAATGGTGAATATTCCGAAACATGGGAACTTATATTGTGTCATTATTCACGAAAAGAGGGTTGGCTTTAAAATATGGTTTATGGCCAAAATTATCGGTTTATGTTTACCTTTACTTACTGTTAAAGTGCGGGTATTACACTCAAGGGCGGCTCTAGACATTTTTGGTTGGAGGAGCTAAGGGGGTGCTAAAGTCTTCAATGAGGCCATTATTCACGAAAAGACGGTTGGCTTTAAAATATGGTTTATGGCCAAAATGATCAGCTTATGTTTACCTTTGTAGCAATTGCTTTACATTACTGTTAAAGTGGGGGTATTGCACTCAAGGGCGGCTCTAGACATTTTTGGTTGGAGGAGCTAAGGGGGTGCTAAAGTCTTCAATGAGGGTGCTCACTTAAAAAGTGAATTTACAGCCCTTTAACAATGGGGCGCACCCACACCCCCTAACATGTTTATTTCACTGTTTTAAACCAATTTAAATGTAGTTAGCCCCTGTAGTGATTTATAAAACCTAATATGGAATTCTTTTTTTATTATAGTCTCATTTTGAAGACTCTGTGGATCTATGGGGGTGCATTGGTCATTCTAGGGGAGGCTTGTGCCCCCTCACCTCCCATGGATAGCTGCAGATCACGCTAGCTAGTAGATTTATTTTTTCATTTGAAGGGTATGTGTGTAATCCCTCAGTCGTCCAGATCTGATCCATAGTAAAAGAAAAATATAAAATCTGTCAACTGGACAAAACGTAGGAGTTCTCATCACCGCTGCTCATCCAAGCCACTTTTTCAGCTCTGGTCAGATTACTGGTGGACACTGCCTTATAGATAGATATACAGGTGACCAATCACAAGCAGTGTTAGGCGGGTGCAACACTTCCCTGACATTTCATTGGTGTAGCCAGACGCGTGCTCTGTCATAGTGGCCTGCTTGCTGTTTCCAAGCGGATTTTAAGGATATATATGTCATTATTTTTGATTAACTTTGTGATGGGAGTAAAAACAGAAGGCAACAGTGGGAGTGCCACGTGCGTTTGGAGTTTAAAGATCACTAAAAAGACATGAACCGGGCGAGTGTGGATACAGTCGTCTATTGTAAGTGCCCTGGTTTGATCTATTTAGCGGTTCACCTCTGGTTATAGCTGTACAAGTGCAGTCATGTAGAGTTAGGCCTGTCATGATCATTACTATATCGACTTATCGTTCAGTATATAAAAGCTCGAACTATATTTTTTGGGGCCAATTTTCATCATGTGTATTTTTCCTTTGCACTACTGGGAAATTGTAGTTTATTTTTTGACTATATGATAAGATTTAAGCCATAAAAGTTTAAAGTAATAACTTTTGTGACTCATTACAGATACAAACATAGTACTACAGCGTTTCATTGGCTGTTTATTTATTGCATCTCATGATTTTTAACAATATTGTAGATTTAGAATAGTCTTTGTGGTTTAAATCTGCTCTTGGGTTATTGGGTCAGTGGTATAAATTAGTTTCAATACACTCCTGATCAAAATTTTAAGACCAGTTGAAAAATTGCAAGAATTCACATTTTGCACTGTTGGATCTTAAGAAAGTTCTAAGTAGTGCTTCAAAATGCAAAAAGAAGAAATGGGAGTGAGACAAAAAAAAAAAAATTGAGTAAGCAATTTATTGCAAACAAGCATTAAACTGAAATAGGCTGTTCATCAGCTGATCAAAAGTTTAAGACCACATCTCAAAAAACCCCAAAATCTCCCTAAAATAGAAATAAAATTTTCAAAAAAGGACTCAGTAATGAATAGCTGCGCCATTCTTGTTAATCACCTCAAAATTTGTTTCAGCATGCTTGATGCTAGTGTTCCAGGAGACTAGTGGGAATGTTGCTCCAAGTGGTGAAGATGGCTTCACGGAGGGCATCCACTGTCTGGAACTGGGGTCCATTTTTGTAAGCTTCCCTTGCCATCCAACCCCAAATGTTCTCAATTGGATTTAGATCAGGGGAACACGCAGGATGGTTCAAAAGAGTGATGTTATTTCTCTGGAAGAAGTCCTTTGTCAGGCGGGCATTGTGAATTGCTGCACTTTCCTGTTGAAAAACCCAGTCATTACCACACAGACGATGGCCTTCAGTCATGAGGGATGCCCCCTGCAACATCTCCACATAGCCAGCTGCCGTTTGACGCCTCTGCACAACCTGAAGCTCCATTGTTACAATGAAGCAAAAAGCCCCCCAGATCATGATGGCGCCCCCTCCACTGTGCCGTGTAGAAAACATCTCAGGTAGGATCTCCTTCTCATGTCAGTAACGTTGTAAGCCATCAAGACCGTCAAGGTTAAATTTTTTCTCATCAGAGAAAAACTTTCTTCCACCTTTCAGTGTCCCATGTTTGGCGCTCACATGCAAACTCTAAATGGGGAATTTTGTGCCATTGAAGGAGACGAAGTCTTTGAAGACGTTTTTTGTTCTTAAAACCTATCACGCAGGTAAAACTGGACTCAAATGCAACACAAAATACACAGCCAAACTTCTTAGTCTAAGTAAATACAACAGAAAGTGTCCTTTAAACAGGTAATTCTTAATATGACAAATAAGGCAATAAACAACTGAGGAAAGAATGTCTTATTTAATATCAACACAAATCTCTTCCACTTTGGGGATTCAGTATGGGAAACAGGCTGAGAAAGTAAACTCAGGAACAGGTCTCTCAGACAGGGATTAATACAGGTACAGGATACAGAGCGTTTCAGATACAGAGCTTGAGTGTCTCTCTTGACTGGTCAACAATCTAGCAAGAACTGAATGAACAGAGGGAGTATATATAGGCTACCCTGGGCTGATTAGCAAATGAACAGCAGCTGCAGGGAAAACAGGGAGGTAGCAAAAGAAGGACCAGAACCAGCTGGGAAACGGAGCTGGACTGGGATAAACATGAAAAAACAGGCAGAACTGTGACAAAACCCTTCTCTCGCAGATGCCGCCTAATGGTTATGGGACTGCAGTTGGCACCAGTGACAAGCTTAATTTGGGCCGAGAATTGTCCCATGTCTTGACGGACAGCCAATTGTATCCTCCGACTCAGGGCCGGTGAAATTTTTTTGGGTCTACCACTTGACTTTTTTTTCCCATAACCCTCAGGATCTTTTAAGAAGTTTAAAATGACTGTCTTACTGCGTCCAACCTCAGCAGCAATGGCACTCTGCGAGAGGCCTTGCTGATGGAGCTCAACAATCTGACCACGTTCAAAGAGAGAAAGCTTTTTTGCCTTTGCCATCAGGAGGTCGTGACAGTGTGGATACCTGACAGAAAATGACACTGAATCCACATTTTTGCGAAGATTTGGGCTTTTAAAGTTGTGGTCTTAAAATTTTGATCAGCTGATGAACAGCCTATTTCAGTTTAATGCTTGTTTGCAATAAATTGCTTACTCATTTTTTTTGTCTCACTTCCATTTCTTCTTTTTGCATTTTGAAGCACTACTTAGAACCTTCTTAAGATCCAACAGTGCAAAATGTGAATTCTTTCAATTTTTCAACTGGTCTTAAAATTTTGATCAGGAGTGTCGAGGAGTTATCGTCTATATTTACTTCAGCAATGTATCAAACTTCAAAATTTATTATCGTCACAGGCCTGTGTAGCGTGCATATGTTTGTTTGGTTCTGATTCACAGACAGAGTCTTGCTGAAGGAGACAGTTTGCCCTGCATTGTTGTGTTTGACTACACTTTGAGCTATGTGCAGGAGAAGCCTATTACTAACGCTTGTTTTGGGGGCATTCTGTGATTTGCACTGTAAACAAGGCTGAATTGAGGTCATTTTTAACTTGAACAAACAGTGGTGGGGGTATTTTTGGAGTCTGTAATTTATTTGGGCCACTGTCTAGAAATGTGTTACTTTCATCACATGCTAACGCAGATACTAACACAATTACTTTTGGGGAGAAGTAACTAGCAGGATAATCAGTCTAACTTCTTTTTTGGTAGAATTTGCTCGGGCTCAGCGCAGGAGGGCATCCTGTAGATACGTGGGTTGGCTGCAGCGGCATGTGCTGCTTTGGCTTGAGTAAGATTGAATGAACATATAAACAAATACAATGGGTTTTATATTGTTTAAAATTGAGTTATATGGTCAGTTGCGTTGTATTTCGGCATGTCTGAGTACCTATGCTCACTTATTGTGTGCGTTACGGTAAAGTTTTGACCTTGTATGGACCCCGGTTCCAATGTCACTTTTTATTCTTGCAACATATTATTCTTGCACTGGTTAGAACTAAAATGAATATGTTATGCTGCTGAATCCTATGCGTATCACCAGTTAAGAAATGAAATTGGAGAATGAAGTGGAGGTGAAAATGGGGATTGACTAGAGCAAGGACATCTTGAATACAGGAGTTTAAAGATTATTCAAACATGCACGAATCACGCTAATTACAACTTGGAGAGGGTAAATGTTGAGGGGAAACTACTGCAACATGGTTAAAAACTCTGAAAAGTCAATTTTACATAATGGTTCCACTTTAAAACCTTATTATACCTTATAGTTACCTTATGACTGTCCCTGTCCTCTCTGCAGCTCCACATGAGGGCTGGAGGAGCAGCGACAGCTTTAGCCTAAATATCTGGTGACATTTCCGTCGGCAGCAGCAAAACGCGGCTCTGCTCAGACTTCCACCTCTGCTCCACCGTCACCATAATGTAACGCTCTGTGACAAGTGCTGAGGCACAAACCAGCTACAGACTGCTGTATGCCTCAAGGGCTGTTATTCACGACCTATTTCAACCTGGGAACGGGAGAATAACGAACAAGGAGGAAGAGGAGGAGAAAGAAGGGGAGGAAGAAGGGGAAGAAGAAGAGAAAGAGGAGGTGGAGAAAGAGGAAGAGATGGAGGAGGAAGAGGAAGGGGAAGGAGGAGGAAGAGAAGGAGAAGAAAGAAGAGGTAGGAAGAAGACAAGTTTCTCTGTCAGCCATTTCAAATCTATGTCCTTTCTGCAACAGCAGCAGAAAGAAGTTAGTGAGGGATAGAGTTAGCTGAATATTTAGTATTTTTTGGTATTTCTATGTCAAAAGTTAGATTAATACGTTGTTTTGTACTTGTTTTGTACTTACTTGTTGTAAGTAGTTGTTTTTGCATCAACTCCTGCAGGTGTAGTCTTATGAGCAGTTTGGGTCAGATACATAGAGATACAGAATAGTTATGAGAGCTTTTGCCACGCCCCTTTTTTCGTCGACTAATCGATCGGCAGGACATGCTTTTAATCGACCAAGAATTTCTATAGTCAACTTCAGCTCTACAATGTTAATTTTTTTAACCATACAGACATTAGTCCCATTTAACACAACAAAGAATCACATTTCTTCCTCTAAAGTCTGAACTTTGCTCTAAACCACGTGCTTTTACTGACAGAGGACTGGCTGTAGACCTCTCCATTAAAAACACTCAAATCATATCATTGACAGTTAAACTCGATCGAAAATTGCTTTGCCTGGAATGTTCCACAGTATAAACATATCTATATCTACAGAGACAAGCAAATGGTGACGCCAACAGGTCAAGTTACAGGTTATGTCTGTGGAAAAACAAGCCCGCTCAGAGTATAAGTATTTTACACATAACTGAATAAATGCAAAACATATAAATTTAATGACATACTGTGGAACATTGCTGACAAAGCAATAACATCTCCATGGAGAGAAGAAGGGAAGCTGTACAGTCCAAATAAAGTTTGACTTTTTGGCGCTTTCTACCATGTTATAACGTTGTCCCCTCATCAAAAACATGCCTGAAGAGGATTTAGATGTCATCCATATATGTTCACTCTTTAACTACAGAACCTGTATCTTGATGTAAGTCATTGTGGCTATAGTTAAAAGTTATTTTATTTGTATGACTAGATTTTTGGAGTTGTTTCAAGGTTCTAGCTACTTTCACTGTGTTTGTATCTTGGGCCAAATTATGTACAAATGGATTAACTGAAAATTTCATACTAACAGCTATTTTGTTCTTAGAAATTACACAAAAAACGTAATTACACAGTCCAAAAAAATAGTATAAAACCCTGTCTAGCCCTCTACAAAACATGTTCTGAGATGCAGGGGCTTCTTGTGTTAGTTTATAAGTTCTTATTTCAGTCTCCTCTAAAGCTCCAGGACTTTTAGAAATATGCACAGTGAAAAAAATATTGCAAATAAAAATTGTTGTCAGAAAAACAGAGTTGGTTCACAATTATTCAAGCCTTTTTGCATTCAAACCGTGTAACCTCATTTTAACCAGGCTCACTTTGCTGTTGCTTTGCTGTTGCTTTGCTGTATGCCTGAAGGGATGTCATATTCACCACATATTTCAACCTGAAAATGAAGAAGATCGAAGGAAGAAGAGGAGGAGGAAGAAGAGGAAGAGGAGGAGGAAGAGGAAAGGGGATGAGGAGAACGTGGAAGGGGAGGAAGAGGAGAAGGAAGAGGAGGTGAAAGTAGAAGAAGAGGATGAAGAGAGAAAGGGAAGAAGAGGAGAAAGAGAAGGAGGAGAAAGAGGATGAGGAAGAGGAGGAGAAAGAAGTAGAAGAGAAGGCACTGAAGGAGGAAGAGGAAGAAGAGGAGGAGGAGGAAGCAGAGGAGGAGAAGAAAGAGGAAGAGGAGAAAGAGAAGGAGGAGAAAGGGGAGGAAGAGGAGGGGAAAGAAAAAGAAGAGAAGGAGGAAGTGGGAAGGGGTGGAGGAGGAAGAGGAGGGAAGGAAGAGAAAGAGAAGGAGGAGAAAGGGGAGGAAGAGGAGGTGAAAGAAGAAGAGGGGGAGGAAGAGGAGAAAGTGAAGGAGGAGAAAGGGGAGGAAGAGAAGGAGAAAGAAGAAGAAGAGGAGGAAGAGGAGAAGGCAGAGAAGGACGAAGAGGAGGAGAAGAAAGAGGAAGAGGAGCAGTAGGAAGAGAGGAAGATAAGGAAAAATGCAGCGGAGGAAGAGAGGAAGGCAGAGAAGGAGGAAGGTGGAAGGAGAGGAGGAGGAGGAACAGGAGGTGGAGGAATAGGAGTAAGAGGAAGACGAAGGGGAGGAGAAAAAGGAGAAGGAGGCTCAGGTGCAGATGTTACTGTTGACATGTGGGGCTGTGGGACTCTAGACATATGCGCAGAGAGAAGGTCTAATGAACCAAAGCGCTGGATCTGGGAGTATGGAAGCCTGCAGGGGTCAAACCTCAACTGTGGACATGTTGTGTTGATTAACATTTATGACCGTGTTCTTAATAAAGACTGAACTGAATATGACAGTAGTTTCCAGAGTTTTCTGGCTGGTTCCTGGTGCACAACGATATTTTGATGGGAGAGAGCTGGTGCCACAGTGGGGCAGCAGTGGCTCTAGCGGAAACTGTTGTTGTGTCCGTAAGCAAGACACTTCACCCACCCTATCTAATATGAATGCGGTGTGTGTGTGAGTGTGTGTGAGTGTGTGTGAGTGTGTGTGATTGTGTGTGGTGGTCATAGGGGCAGATCGACAGCCTTGCTTCCCTCAGTCTACTTCAGGGCAACCGTGGCTAGTGGCAGTAAAAGTGGCTAAAAACCTCTGAATATGGAGTAAATAATGCAATGTAAAGCTCTTTAGGCGTCTTGAGAGGTACTATATAAATCCAATGCATGATTATTATTAATATTATCTAGCATGGGTTAAGATTACTTTGATTTAGAAATATGTCATACTGTAAGATAAAATGTCTTAAAAAGTGAAATGTTAAATCTTTCTTGTACTTGTCCTCCACAGGTCCCAGTGAGTTGGACTTGAGTCTGCTTGGAGAGTCCAGCAGTTCGATAGACATGGGCTGTAAATACGACCAGGTAAGAAAACTAAGTCAGGTTATAGCATCTTAACAAACTAAGATTATGCATGGCTAGGCTAATTGGCCAAAAGTGAGAATTCCGTTTGTTTCTTCTATGAACTCAAAATATATTCATTTGGCCAATCATCAACATGCTAATCCTGGCTAATATGTGGAGACCGATCAAATATATAAGACTAGAAATAATACTTTTAACAGTTTATCTGACCTCCAGTTGTGTTTTTCAATGTCACGATTACAATTTTAATTAAAAATGTTTCTAAAGACCAGTGTTGTCACAATAATAAAATTTCAAACTTGATTTTGATACTAAGGAATAGACTTGATACTCAATACCGATTCTAGTACCACAATGATAATAAAAAACACTCTTTATTTAGACAATAGAATGTGACTTTCAACATTAACTTATAGTTGTTCTGATACAGCGCAAGATCATTCTAAAGCTATTCAAGAAAAGTTAATTTCTGTCCTGTGAATGTGTCATTTTTAGTATGATACTTGGGAAAAGTTAATTTCTGTCCTGTGAATGTGTCATTTTTAGTATTGATACTTGTTCAAATGAGTATCTAGTTTTGATATTAGTTTTAATATCAATTAGTATCCGATTTTCGATACTTTTGACAACACTACTATAGACCAAAGGACAGTTTGAGAGGATTCTACTAGACCATTTCATGACACCTAAGTCTGGAACATATTTGTAAATAAAATAAACAAATGACTATTGCACAAAAACTCATTATACAAAGCACTGGCCACAAACTGTGATAAAGCCTTCATTTAAATTCAGTGTGTGTGTTTTAAATTAATGGGATGTCTCAGCTCTCATTGAAATAAACAAGCACATGCTTGTTGTTCATTTCAGTAAATTATCACTTATTGCAAATACACTGTGCCATGCTAATTGTGTAAATGTATGCATGTGTTTAAACAATGAGACGTAAACAACGATAGCAAGTTGAGTTATTAATAGTTTTAATTGCTTGGAAAAGAGATTTGTTAATTAAAATAAAATAATAATGAACCCCACCGAGATACATTGGTGGCAGCGAAGAGTAGGAGCTGTAGGAGGCTCACAATTCTGCTGCTGCGGTGGAAATGGGTTAGCTTAAAGTTTTTTGAGGTTTATAATTTTACTTACAGGTTGGACATGTAGCGGTAATTCCATAAATGCTTCCTAGCAGCCATATTGTTAACAAGGGTCAAAACCATAGACTGTATATGTAAATGGACATAGCTAACCTGCTAGCTGCCGCGCTCCAAACAGGAAGTGCTCATGGGCGTGCTTCCGGGTCCATCGACTCAACTAGATACCACAGCGTAACGTTACTCCAAAAGTAATATTACACCCACAAAAGTAATCAAAGAAACATGAGATGTACTTCAATACACGTAATCCAACAGAAAAAAAGGAAAAAAAGTTTAGTTTCCCATTGAATTGCCATTTTTTTCTGGTTACATAATTTATTTTGCAGTATAATTTGTACTTATGGTTTCAGTTTGATGAGAATGTCAAGTTGTTAGGCAATTATCTAGGGCGGCATAATTGAGTTGTAATCAAATCCTGCTCTAATAATTTTATATCATCAATGATCATCTTGGGTCTTTTAAATGAAGAGGTCTACAGTCTTCTGTCAGTAAAACATGTGGTTTGGAGATATTGGAGGAAGAAATTTGATTACTTTTGTGGTTATGCAAAACTCACTTTTTAGAGCTTTTAACCATGTCATAGTTGTCCCATCACCATTTACCCTCTTGAAGTTGTATTTAGAGTGATTCATTTTAAGTATTATATTAGTTCAATATTGCGACTTAAAATGTTGAAGTTATAATAATGATCCGCAGGGGTCTATAGTTATAGATTATAACTATGAAGCACAGTATATCTTTAAAACCAGAATTGGTATTGGTAGAATTCTGATGAGGTGAAATGATGTGAAATATGGGAGGATATTTTTATTTTTAAATCCATATTCCAAAGTGTAGCACTGTAGTTTGTCAAAAACACTGATTCACTGAGAACATGAGGAGGCACTTGTTTCTGTGGGAGGAGGTCACATGATGCGCTGCGGGAGGTCACATGATGCAGCGACAGAGCTGACTTCCTCACACCAGACAGAGCTGTTGTTTTGAGTGATTTGTTTCACTTTTCATCATACTTGTAGATAGTGTTTTTTAGAGAAAGTCCATTTCTGTGCTGAACTGAGGGCTCTCACTGCCAGCTCAGTCCTTGTTATCTTGGCCTGCGTCATCAGAGGTATAATACTCCCTACAACAGAAGCATAGCCAGACTGGACTACACTAGACTGGAATGGACAACACTATCGCAGTGTTTTTAGGGTTCATGTCTCCGGGTACTGGGTCCTGTACTGATTGTTAGAAAGTACTATAATTTAATCTTG
>KN471393.1:0-12745 GCA_000787095.1 Periophthalmodon schlosseri | reverse complement strand
AAAGAGTGTTTTTTTATTATCATCATGGTATCGGAATTGCATAAGCATAATTTCACAGCAAAAGTAACTAAAATCTCATGCAGTCACTTTGGGTGGGACTCAGCAGAAAGGTGTGAAAAAAGTCTGCTTAAAAACGACGTGGGCTCCGTTTTGGTGTGATTGTTGTTGACGTGCATATTGTTCCCTCTTGTTTATGAACGTGTTTTTGTCCATGTGAGTCACTGAACAGTTGGTGGCGCCACATGCCGAGTCTCTCTCAGCACCTCCCACTTTCACAGTACTCACAAACACATTCGTTTCTGGTGACTGGCTGTGTTTACATGCACAGCCAAATCTGATCATGATCTGATTTCTGGAGTTATCAGATTATCGAAATGCCATGTAAGCAGTTAAGTCTGATGTGCGGCAGAAGTGGGTAGAGTATCCAAAATTGTACTCAAGTAAGAGTAACGTTACTTCAAAATAATATTACACCCATAAAAGGAATCAAAGAAACCTGAGTTGTACTTTAATACATATAATCCACCAGAAAAGTGAAAAAAAAGTTTAGTTTTTTAGTTTTAGAATTAGCAGTGTACCCCCCACGCCAGGCCACGCCCCCTGTGTTTGATGTGTCCTCCTAATGGTCAGCTTCATGCTCTGAGTAAGTAGTAATAGTAGTAGTAGTAGCAGTAGTAGTAATAGCAGCAGTAGTAGTAATAGTAGCAATCAATAGTTGTAGTAGTAGTAGTAGTAGTAGTAGCAGTAGTAATAGTAGTGTTAGCAGTAGTAGTAGTAGTAGTAGCAGCAGTAGCAGCAGTAGTAGTAAATAAATACAATCAATAGTTGTAGTAGTAGTAGTAGTAGTAGTAGCAATAGTAATAGTAGTGTTAGCAGTAGTAGTAGTAGTAGTAGCAGCAGTAGCAGCAGTAGTAGAAGTAGTAGCAGTAGTAGTAAATAAATACGAGAACCCAACAGCCAAAGTAGTGAAGATGTTGGATGTCACTTTATGGATTAACGTTCTTTTCTTGTAAAACAACATTTCTGACTCATTTTCTTGCACAACGAAAATTGTTTTGCTAATGGTAATTTTGCTACACCATTAGCTAGTAATTTGTCTTGAAATAGAAGAATGTATTGAAACAAATGAGACGTAATCCCTCATTCGTCGAGGAGTAGTTAAATGCAGAGAGGCTTTCAGTGGTGGTTATCTGGACACTGTTTTTGCGATTAAGATGTTATGGCTCCATCCAGAAGCCATTTTCAGTTTGGTGGCACTGGCTTGAGGCACTAGGATTTCTTCTACTCTGAGTTAACGGGTTAACTAACTCCTCTTTGAACAGAAAAGGTGGATTGAGAGTTAATCTACCAGCTGTTTACAGAAGTGTTCTCAACCCTTGGAGTAGGACCACAACAAGCCAGTCAAATGCTAATCAGGTACTGAGTACTGAGTACTGAGGTACTTAACAAGGCTGAAGGTGAGACAGCCAACACAATAGGGACATCACGACCCATAATGATGTTAGCTGTAAACGAGGCGGAGCAGTTTCACTTTAAAGCTCCTCCCTTTGGGGCTGGACTTAGTTCACTCAGAATAGTTGAGATCCTAGTGTGTCAAGCCAGCACCGGAGCAGTTTCACTTTAAAGCTCCTCCTTTTGGGGGCTGGGCTTAGTTCACTCAGAATAGTAGAGATCCTAGTGTCTCAAGCCAGTATCATCAAAGTGAACATGGCTTCTGGATGGGAGCCGAAACATCTTGATTGCAAAAACAGTGTCCAGATGATCACCGCAAATCAGAAACATCTTGAATCAAAAGTAGGCCCATCAAGTAAATACATCTCAACTAACCAAATCTTCTCAAATTAAAAGTGGACTATTAGAGCATGTTTAAATTATTATTATGCAAGTTTTTGATGATGGGAACAACTATAGCACTCTAGAAACAACCACCTTTCTTTGAGTGATCAAACTTACACTCAAGCCTGTTCAAGTTTTGTGCATTTGAACAAAGCTCTGAATATCTCCATGGAAACAGATGATAAGGATGGCAGCGATATTCAAAATGCACTTTATTATTTTATTGATAAAGTGGAGTGTCGCCGACCTGGTTTAGCTTCAGCATAAAGAGACAGGAGTTTACAAAGAAACCGTGGCTCCTCTCTGCTCCTGCTGGGGTTTTGAGCTGCGACTGGCTTTGATTTTTGAAACAAACTTTTGAAATGTTGCACAAAGTAAAACATGATAATTAGGAGAGTTTGGGGAAGGTTTGAGTAAACTTCTTGTGAGTGGAGGAGCAGATACTGTGAGATAGCGCTGTCAGAAAATAGAAAGTGTTACTGGTACAATTAGTGTTGTGGATTTTTAGGAACTATAAAAAAGTAAAAGACAGATTGATCAGTTATCCCCATACTGTACAAATGTAAATGTTTTAAGTGGAACTAAACAGTACCTTTTTACTACTAAACTGTGTATATGGCATTTTAAAAGCAATATCTGCTGTTCCAAGTATTTTTTTTAGCGCAAACTAGGTAAAGTTGCAGCTTTCTGGTCAAAAACGTCTAAATCTTAAGTTTGTGCTGCCTTCAGTGGCCTCTGCAATTTCAAGTACTACATAACATCACACAAGACTGCCCTAATTACAGCCAGGTGTTTCTGATTACAAACCCCACGTTGCAGGAGCGAAGTTTGAAGTGTGGATACCTGTTAGACCAGTCACACTGTTCCATATACCCCAGACCTGTGATTGTGGGTGGAGTTTAAGTGTTTAGTCCCACTTTAAAGGAACCATATGGAACCAGTATATCTTTTACTGATAACAAATGTAACGCTAATGTATTCATAAGGATAAAAACATTGGACACGATGACCGAGTTGTTTTTGTTATAATTTGGTGTTTTGGTTCTCAAGATGATTATCCAATCAGAAAGCAGAATGAGTCTTACATGTGTCATTTGGCATTAAGACATTGGCAACCCAGGTTCAGTTGTGGTAGAACCTTTTTTAAGCGCAGGCTATGTACATTTCCTTTAAATCACTAAAGTAAAACATTGTAAATACATAATTAACTAGAATAATGTGTTTCCCACAGATGGAGGAGGAGGAGGACGAGACGTGCTACGCTGAAGGCACCACAGACAGTGAGTTAACATTGATTTTAAAAAATCCATGTATTGATCTGCGTCTGAACAGCCACTCAGCCCTCAGAATTTAAAGGGCTTATGTTACTCTATTTTCTGATGCATGTTATAATGTTGTTTCCTCATCACAAACATACCTGGAGTTGTGTTTTGTTTCACTCACACATGTTTAATGCACAAATCCTGCATATTTAGGCTGTGTTCTTTTCTCAGACTGAAATCAATCTGTTCATCCTTGTGATTTCATGTGGTAATACAGGAAAGGCTCACTGTGTTTTACACCTTTACTAGAATCATTTCAGCCCTGGATTTCCTAGCTTTGAAGTTACAGCTGTTGTTTTATCTATTGTTTTGTTTTAAAACTACTTCACTTCTCGGTGCACCAGAAGATATTAGTGACTTTCTATCGACAATCTCAACTGAGGGGTATTATGCAAAATCGACTTTTGGAGGTTTCTACCATGTTATAATGTTGTTGCCTCATCAAAAACATGCCTGAAGAGGTTTTAGATGTTATCCATGTAGGTTTGAGTAATTTAGTGATCTCTTCCAGGCCCTATTCAAATCCTCCTTACGGTTAGCTGTACAGTTCTGTCCAATGCTCAAGCCTACGTCACCCACGCTCCTGCACGACAATTTCCATAAATATACAAAAGCATAATACAAAACAGTACACTACAGCTTCACAAACCTGATGCAATATTCAGTAGTTTCATTAGCAAAATGCAAAGTAATTGTAATGTGATTGCGTTCTGAAGAGAGAGTGACTTAGCCGGGGGAGCAAAGGGAGGCGAGACAAAAACAGAACTGAAACTTATTAAAAATGATAATACGATGTTTACGGCGATTATAGCAGTTTCAAAACAACAAAACGTAACATGGTGATCTAAGTGTGTTATGTGTTAGCAGTTAATACCTCATAGAAGTAAACTTGTCTAACCTTAACGAGGGTTCGTTAAGGTTAGACAAGTAGTGACTATGGTTAAGGTTAGGATCAGTCTCCAGGAAGTGAATGTAAAGCGTGGAACCCCAAGAGTCATGACTGAGTGGGTGGTTTTGACAGAAATCAGATGAGTTGATCTAAGTTAGTGATAATTATCTTTTGTGTTTTTAAGTCTGCTCAAGTCGAACGGAAGTGTGACAAACCTGCCACATGACTCACTTAACACACTCAATCATTTCAATAGAAAGAAGATACAGACAATTGTGAAGTTTTGAAAAGCAAATTCAAACAGGAAGACTGTGTTCTTTGCTGTCATCTGTCTTTTCCTGTGAGGAGTTATTTTCCACAACAAATCTATCATACGCTCTCTTCACAAGTCAGCAGAGGTGGGTAGAGTAGCCAAAAATTGTACCTAAGTAAGAGTAACATGACTTCAGAATAATATTACTCAAGTAGAAGTACAAAGTAGTGGTCCAAGAAATTGCTCAAGTAAGAGTAAAAATGTATCTGGGAAAATTACCGCTCAAGTAAGAGTACGGAACATCCAATTCATAATTTGAAGTTAGTGGACACTGAAGGACAAAACTTAAATAATGGACAAAATGTGGTATACTAAATCATATCTGAGTGCTGCAAGAAACACAAATGTTCAAATCATTTCATATTGTCAACATAAACCTTTTGTCACTTGTAGTAAGAACAACGTTACTTCAATCAAAAATATTACTCAAGTGGGAGTAAAAGTGTGCTGCATGAAAAGTACCATTTCTTTAAAAGGTTACTCAAGTAAATGTAACTGAGTACTACCCACCTCTGTAAGTCAGTGCAGTTTAACCCTTCTTTTAAAAACAAGAATTTCAATAACCTATTCCTCAAATTTCATTCTTTGCCTATGTCTGTTTAAGTCACTCGTGAAATAAACATGTTATTTAGGGCTGCACGATACTGGGAAAAAATTGTAATTGCGATTATACTTTTCAAGTACTGCAACTGTGTTCAGATTTGACATTTGACATTTGAACATATGTTCATCAGTTCTTTACATGTTTTACAGGTTATTGCACAGAACAGAAGAAACCAAAGGTGGTCTTCCTCATGGGTACGTTTCACACACATGTTCATATCCTTATTAGTGGTTTATTTGGTCAGAACAGTGCATGGTAATATCTGTGTAATCCTGCAGTGGTGAAGGTTGGGTCCATAGCCAAAAATGGTTCAATTCTGTCAACTGGACATTAGTTCTGACGCAGCTGTGGTAAAGGACTGTCTTGCATGTCTGTTGTATCATAATAGGGTTAGCCAATATGCTAATTAGTGTGAGTCATATTATACAAAATATGACTCAGGGAGAGTTCACACTTAGTTTAGTTCAATTGACCAAACTAGCAAACACAAACTGTAAACAACTAAGTAGCTCCTCCCTTCAGACAGATACAAGGCAGTGTCCACCAGCAATCTGACTAGAACTGAAGAAGCCACTTCAATGAGCGGCAAAACGTCTTCACACTAAAACTTGTATCCAGTTGACAGAATTGAATTTCGTTGCTAGTTTCCCAGAAATCTCCCTACTTTTACCACAGGACATTTTAATGAACAAAGTAGATGAGATACACGTATGCAAGCACCAGAGTACTTTAACACTGGAAGCAAAGTGGGTGGAGTGTCTTGCCCAAGAGCACAACAACAGCATGGACCAGTTGAGGCTAGGTGTGAATCACTGAGCCACTGCTGCCACACTATGGCACCCAACAGTACGACTAAGTTTGCATGATTTGTGGGGACATTGACCGACGATAATTTCCTGGAAACTTATTCTAACTTTAACAACCAAAACTACTTGCCCAACCTTCTGAACTTCAAACACTTACCCGATTGCCCTGTCCCCGATCTGTTTCCATGTATTGGAGCAAAATGTGTCTTGTCCCAGCACAGATATATTGTATAAGCAGGTCTTGAGGTCAAAATAAGTCAGCTGTGTGCCGTCTACATCTAAAAAGAAGTGTTTTTTTGTTCAGGAAGTGCTTGTTAGCATGCTAGTTGTTATGCTAGCTGTTTTTAGCTTTACCGTGACTAATTAGGATGCTTGGATTGCATAAGGTACAGAAGGAATAACTTTAGACCACTGCAAATCGTTAAAAATGAACTAGTTCTGTTTTTAAGACAGTAAAAATCAGGTACAGCGCCTCTAACCTTAATTAAGTCATATCTTAGTTTAGCTGTTGAGCCAATACTGAAAGATTTACCTCACTGGGACCTGGAAATACAGTTTTTTGGTCCCCAGAATGTGATGAAAACTCGCCCACACACTTGTCACATTAGATGAATACAAAACACAAATTTTCTGCGTAAAGCAAACAGCTGGGACTTCTGCTGCTGCCGCTGGTTCATTTATGAGCAGGCTCTTCATGCTTCCTGATTTGGCACCAAGACAACAGTAAGAATTCTGCTGAGAAAATATAAAACAAACCAATTTATTTTAACTGAGATACAAAATCCTTATGCTCTTGAATCAGAGTCCAGCCACCGATCCTATTTATTGTAACTCTACCACTCATTCTTCTACTGATACTACTAATAATATAAACGGCGACAGTAGCTCTTGACGTATGATCCAGTGACCCACTGGTTTGCGGTGCAATTCCAGCTCCCACAGATGAATTCTGCCGTTGTGTCCTTGGGCAAGACACTTAACCCATCTCGCCCCCAGTGTCTGCGTGCATTGGTGTAGAATGTGTGATAACCCATCTCGCCCCCAGTGTCTGCGTGCATTGGTGTATGAATGTGTGAATGGGTGAGTGGTTTCTTAATGTAAAGAGCTTTGAGTGCCTTGAAGGTGGAAAAGCACCTTATAAAAATGGAACCAAAGATTACTACTGAAAAACTGGGACCATTGCCATAACAATCTAAAACAAAATGTTCTATATTTTAAATGGTCAAAAGTCCTCAAAATGGCGCCCATAACTGGAAGCTGAACCATTTTGCAAACAGCACAAAGTTACCCATCAAATGTGTATATATTTAAGACTTGGCTCAGTGATGTTGTGATTATCATGCAGGGCTAGTGCAGAGACACATGATGCGCTTGGTTCAATACATCTCTGATAAAGGTTAATGAAGTCTGTGGACATCTAAAACAGCCATGTGTCCCCTGACGTCTCCAATTTGGCTTCTCCGTGTGTCTGTATTGTGCAGTGTACAGGGGGTTACGAGCTGCACCTGCTCACAATTTGACTCAGAACCATAGACTGTATATATAAATGGACATAGCTAATGAGCTAGCTGCCACGTTCCAAATAGGAAGTGATCATGGGTGCGCTTCCAGCCCCATCAACTCTGGCTCCAATTCACTTTGCATTGAAAAACTGTCACCCCTCTCTCCGTAACTGCTGTAGTGAGCCTCGTCATTTTGGTCTTCAATTGTTCGTAATAATCCGCTCTACATGATCTTGGTGTTTTTATTTCGCTATTTTGTCCATAAATCAAGATATGAACATTAATAACAGACGAATCAGGCGTCTTCTTTCCCTGAGGACGCTCCTGCTAGCATTAGCAACAGGTTTGATTGACAGCGTTGCTAAGCGCCCGCTCCCTGCTAAACCAGCGGTGCGGGCGGGAAGGGGCGTTACCTTCAACAGACTTGCTCCGGATTGGCTCTTTGGTTGCTATGATACTCAGAATTCCAAATATGTAACTCGGCTCCAAATTCGCCCCTATAACTGCTCTAGCCTCGATGAACTTCGTTTGGCTGGAGCCGAAAGCTTCTTTTTACAGTATTTGCTCGGAACAGGGATGCATTCACCAAAGCCCCACCAAGGTAGAGTTGCTAGTTATTTGTTAGTTTCAATCAAACCTTGTGTCTTCCAGTCATGGGGTACATCTCCACTCAGTGATTTTATTATATCTAACAGAAAATATCATAATCCAAAAGAAAGGTATTGTGATTTGTCCAAGTTTTGCAAAGGTAAAGTAAACATTCACAATAATCCAGGTTGTGCTACTCCTAGTGTCTTCCTCCCAGTATGTAAAATTCATATGACCACAGCCTGGTCCTTCCCTTCTGTTTTCCTATATATCTACTGCAGAACCATGTTTAAGTCTCAAACAGGCGAGCAATAAATAATTAATTAACTTGAGCTAATCTCATTCTCATTCTGTCAGCTTAATATATTGTTCCCTCACAGTGGCAAATGTACCAGGCTGTGATTGGCTGTGACTCTGGCTGCGGTTACATTTATTGTGTGCATGTAAACCATAGACTGTATTAAGAAGTGAACTAAGGAAGTGTGACATCACCCATAGTGTTCTGCTCCAGTCAAATGAAGCTCATCGAGGCTACAGTTATAGGGATGAATTTGGAGCCAAGTTGCATATTAGGAATTCTGACCGCGAGTATCATAGCAACCCAAGAGTCCATCTGGAGCGAGGTGCTTAGCAACGCTGTCAATCAAACCTGTTGCTAATGCTAGCGGGAGCGACGTTGAGGAAAGAAGTGTCTGGTTTGTCTGTTATTTAAAAAAAATACACATATATATATATAAATACCAGGATCATGTAGAGCGGGTTAATACCAACATTTTAAGACCAAAATGATGAGCCTGACAGCAGCAGTTAGAGAGAGAGGGGCCACAGTTTTCCTGTGTAAAGTGATTTGGAGCCAGAGTCGATGGAGCCGAAAGTGCGCCCATGCTCACTTCCTATTTGGACCGCAGCGGCTAGCAGGGTAGCTGTGTCCATTTATATATACAGTCTATGATGTAAACACACCAAAAATCAGATCTAATTATTGGGTTTCCTCGATATTCGAAAATGTTTGCAATATGAATGCGAAGAACTGCAATATCGATATTATTGTGCCATTTTAATATACTTTATCAATCATTTCAGTTGTATTTAAATTAAAAAACTACATGCTTTAATTTAGAGGTGAAACTTTCAAAAACAGGGCTAAATCAAGGCTAATCTTGTCAGATGGAGAATCTTGGTGCAGCCCTAGTTATAATTATTCTATCTATCTGAATTTGATTGGCTGTGTAAATGTACAAGTAACAGGAGGTAAGAATAAGTAAAGAAATGCTGTCCTTCATGTTGAAGTCATGCATACAGCTTCATGCAGTATCCATAGCAATACATTCACGGGCTTGTACTCGACCTCTTTGCAGCTGCTCCATTGACATGACTGATATTCAGAGAGCACGTTTAACTTTAACAACCCTGAGAGGAGCTTTGACCTGCCGTATACTGGAGTCTCGTTGCCCTTCGGGGGTGACCTTGACTTCAGCTGGTACACTTACATAAATAATAGCGCCTCCTCCTGGTGTAATGTGATGAGGGCGCGTCAGACACGTCGAACGCAGGTAGGTCTCAAGGATAACTGAAGAAAAGCTATGCACACTTCAGACAAAGGTTTAGAGTGAGAAGTGGCACCGCTAAAAGAAAAAAACCTATCCATGGGTTTCAGAGTGATGAAAAAAATTGCCTAGTTGCCGTAGCGATTAACAATTTAAAACAAGATAGATCTTTTGAAGCGGAACCGGTCCTCCAAATGTTGCATAACAGGATGCTAGAACCCATGAGTAAAATGACTAGAGTATTTAGGAAGGGGGGGTATTATGCAAAATCGACTTTTTGGAGCTTTCTCTGTTATTACATTGTTCCCTCATCAAAAACATGCCTGAAGAGATTTTAGATTTAGAAATTTTGTGTTCTCTCCCGGGCCCTAACTCACAGTTAGCAGTAAGATCCTCTCTAAAGCTCAGCCCACAAGTCTACGTCACCCACGCTCCCACATGGCAGTTTTCCACGAATATACAAAAGCATGATACAAAACAATACGCTACAACTTCACAAACCTGATGCGATGTGCAGGAGTTCCATTAACGGAATGTACGCCGATTGTAATGTGACAGCACTCGGAAGGGGGAGTGGCTTAGCGCGGAGAGCAAAGGGAGGGGCTACTCTCAATAAAATGAAAGCGGAAAAGTTTACTATTTCAAAACAATCAAAGGTAACATGGTGATCTAAATTTTTGTTAGGCCTGTCACAATAATTACTATATCGACTTATCGTTCAGTATATAAAGTATGAAGTATGAGACCTCATAGACTAGTACACGCCCATGGACCACTATGGAACCTACCTGGACGACTGAGGGATTACACAGATATAAGTCCACCTGGTAATATAAAAGAAAGTACTATGATTTAATGTTGAAAGTCACATACTGTTGTCTAAATAAAGAGTGTTTTTATTATCTTTGTGGTATTGGAATTGGTATTGAGTATCAAGTCTATTCCTTAGTATTCATTTATACATGCACTTGTCAAATCACTTATTTATTTACTGTGGTGTAATTTAAAAATGCCTTCCACTTCCAGTTCCTCCTCATATGTGTGTCTTTTTGATTGAAGATGATATTTTTTCCACATTTCTATTTACAAATACAATTTATTGCTGTTGCCATGGGAAACCTAAGGACCCAAATCCTCTGCACTACATGTCCTGTGGAACTGCTCCCTTGAAAGCAGTGGGAGATGTAGGCCAGCGTCAGGAGCTGAATCTAAAGGACTTTTATGTAAAATTATGTAGAGTGGTGGTCTCATCTTGACAGGACGTGTTTAATTAGTGACTGTCCCAGAACATGGATCTCCTCACAGACACTCCACAGCTTGGGCTCGTTACGTCTGACCTTTACATGTGGACATTTAAGCCTCATTCACACATAGGTCCCATTAAAATGCCGAGTACAAAATGCCGGAACACTTCAAATCTTGAAAAAAAGTTTATAGTAAAAGTTGTGATAGAAAAAAATAATTATCAGTGGTGCATTGACACACAAATTCTGTATCAAATATAGACCAGTGCAGTGTTTTAAGGTGAAAAATGTATGTATATCTTTTAAATTCAGAGAAAATATCCTGACAGAGACGGGTAGAGTTCCTCATTACACTTTAAGCAATGAATTTTCAGGCCCTGTTTTACATTATTTTCAAACATAATTTTGCTGTTGTTCCACTAATGAGATGGTCGCTGCATTTACTATGGCAGCTGAATCCACGTTGCATAAGCCTTCGTTGATCGTGTGGAGTCAGCAGTAATGCCACGAGCTGTGCCCAACAGAGACTCTCAGAAGCAGAGCGCAGTCTGTGACTGTTCGGAAGGCAGGACAAGAGAGCAGAGCGTTCACTCCAGACCTCTTTACCTGTCAGTGGTTTGGCTCCCTGCGGTACCCGGTGCTTTGCCTGGAGAGGTGAGAGGGGCGTGTACCCGAGCACAATCATGCTCAGGCGGTGGCACATAAAGCCCTGGTTTGATGTTAGTTGAGGAGGGGGAGAGTGGATCCAAGATTTCTATTTCACTCAGCCTCAAAACCATCTGGACGTGAGCTTCTGCTGCTACCAGTAACCTATGTTAAAATGGTGCAACGAAAACTACAGTGTGGAATGTGATAAGTGATAAGTGCTGAATAAGTGACAAATAACGACACAGAGACGGCTCCATGTCAGTGTACTGGCCACCTGTATATTAAATATAAATAATAATGCCTATAGTCACAAGAGGGTACTCCAGGGTAATGTATGGACCATACTGACTGAACCTCTATAAATATTTTCTAAGCTTTGTGCTATACATTCATAAATATCAATATAAATAAATAATGTAAACTGCACAATTAAACATGCTATTAAAAGTATTATATTTGATTTCAAAAGCAAAGAAGGAGGTATGTTTGAGGTAAATGGCCTATACTCTCTGGGGAATGCTTGATTGCTTCAGTCTGGATTTAATTGAAGTAGAGCTGGAAGTTTGAGACTGACATTTTTTTGACTGAATATTTAGGCACTTAAAAAAAACAAAAAAAAACCATCAACTGTATTTTAAAGCGCTGTATTTGAACAAACTGTATTTTAAAACACTGTATTTGAACAAACTGAATTTTAAAACGCTGTATTTTATACACTATAGGCCAGATTTATGCAGGTGCAAAACTGCGTGTGTAAATTAAAAATATGCATGTGCAGTTTGTGGGAGTGTTGCACATCATTTACTATTGGAAACTGTTTTATTATTATTACTGTATTGTTTCTGATGCTAAACTGATATGAGAATGAGAGTACAGCTGTGCGCAGCATGAATCTGCTGCTCCTGTAATAGCCTCATATAACTGAGTGCTATTAGAGCAGCTCACGTCACGTACACAGTTAAGATGATAGATTGAATATGACTGAGCATTGTTAAATTAGCAGCCTAAATAATAATTAGTCCAGTTTCTACTTCTGCAGATTACAGTTTCCTCTAAAAAGGCATATGGAAAGATTGTCTGTGATTGGACCATCACTCAGTCTGATGCTTTGGGCATATGGACACGTGAAAAGTTTTTACAGTAGCCTGAGCAGTGTTGCGGAGATTAAAGCCTTCTTGATAAATTATTTGAAGTGGAATAATAATGGGACATGAAAAAGCAAATTTTGAAGTGCGATATATTGCTGAAGTAAATATAGATGATAAACGATAATATTTAAACTAATTTATGCCACTGACACAAAAAGGATTAAGAACAAAAAAATATTCTAAATGTATATAAATATTGTTAAAAACATGACCTGAAATAAATAAAAAGCAGAATGAAACACTTTGGTAGTTAGTTTATATCTATAATTAATTATTTATTCAACCCTCTAAAGCGCAA
>KN471392.1:51894-62576 GCA_000787095.1 Periophthalmodon schlosseri | reverse complement strand
CATACTGTGAAACATTCTAAGCAAAGCGATTACATCTCCGAGAAGACAAGCAGGTGGCTAACCCATCACCAGAAAAGTTACATAGTGCACCTTAGCTTGTCCTTGTGAGGTTGCCGTACTTGCCCATTGCCGTAGAATTTGAATGAGGGTGTAAGCTATTGAATTGATATCTTTAATTCCTCTGGCAAAGATACTGATCTAACTCTTTGCATTGGAAAAAAAGTAAAGTTAAACCTTTGGCAAACAGCTAATTGTCAGTATACTCTTGCCCCATTGCACACGCCTACACAGAATCCCATTATTTATACAAACCGTTAAAAGGTGAGAGTCATTAGAGAAAAAACAATAAGAAATTTTCCATTGTAAGTCGGAAAGTCAAGCTGCTGTCTGCTCCCCTCCCGAGTATCCAGGCTAATTAATTTCAAAGGTGCTGCATGTTCTGTTTTAATGCTAGCCCCCGCTCACCTTGGTCGCTTCAGACACCTCTGCTACCGGAGATAAAGCAGATTTTTCTCTTTAAAAATAATTTTGTTTTTGTGGAGAATATAAAAAGGTAAATGAGATTCTGAGAAGAGCTTTCCAAACAGAGGTAAACACAGGAGAGGAACAAAGACGAAAGCAAAACAACTTATTAGTGCTAAGCTAGCTCCTGCCCGAAACACGATCAAAGAAGGGACACTGGCACCACTTGGCTTAGGATTAACACAAGGGTTTGAGGCTGTGGATTTAAGGTAGACTTTTTATTATGCTCAAAAACAAAAGCATGTATTTACCTTCCTAAATGTCTTCATACTTAGTTTATTTTACTTGGGACAAGAATATCACAACTTTATAAACGCTAAAATGTTTAATAGAGATAGCCAAAGAACAGTGAATTCTGTCAACTGCATGGACACAAGTTTTTTAATATGTCTCACCACTTATCCAAGTAGCTTCTTCAGTTCTGACAGGGTTCTGGTAAGTCACTGCCTTACATCTAACTACACTGAAACGAACACACCCTAGATGTTTACAGTCCACTAAACTGCCCTAAGGTGTGAACGTCACTGAGTCATTTCTGCATAACGTCTGCTAAGATGTTTGCCGGTTATGAGATCCTCATCAAATTATATATTTCTGGGGTAAATATAGTTATTTCCCTAAACCACCAAGCACCGAGTCTCAAATAGTCATTACAAAGTTGTACTAATCTTTTCTCAAATATGTCTGTATTCACGTTTTCGTGAATGTGTATAAATAATTTTGGATTCTGGATGGGAGTCAAAATGTCTTAATTTTAAAAACAATGTACAGCTGATTTTTTAAACCCTTCTGCCTTCATTTTGAGTTTATTTTTTACACAATGTATTAATCAGATCTCCAACAATAGGTCTGACTATAAACAGCGCATTTGCCAGTAGTATTTCAACTTGGGCTGCGTTCACACTTGCGCAAACCACATACAAAACGTTGGACTAAACCAGGACTAGACCAGGACTAAACCAGGATTAAACCAGGACAAATGTGAAGCCAAAAAGACAGCTATTTCCTCTGCATTTCACGCACTTCACATTGTCCAGTCAGTCAGAGCTTCCGGGTGTGTTGTTTAATATACCTCCAGTTTAAATGCTCTCCTGATGCTACAATAACAGCTCCCAGTGCATTCGAATAGAGTTGCTTATTAGACCGAGTACCTGCTGAATGCTTTGAAAAGGCTGACACGATAAGGAGCTTACAGTACACGCACAGGTCAGCCCACGTCAACCCAACACAACGGCGCAGAAAAAGGATTAAGAACATGCAACATACTGAAACATGTCTAAGAACACGGCATAGACCGAGAGGTATAGTGGAATACGAATGAAATGAGACCTGATGAGCTACCGGATTTTCACATTGCAGAAGGAAGAAGTATGTACCGTATTTTCTGGAGTATAAGTCGCACCGGAGTATAAGTCGCACCAGCCAAAAAATGCATAATAATGAAGAAAAAAACATATATTTCACATAAATCACATCTGAGTATAAGTCGCACCCCCGGCCAAACTATGAAAAAAAGTGCGACTTATAGTCCGGAAAATACGGTAGTTAAATCTGTCTGTAGCTCTCACAAACCCTTTAGCCTTTTGCATTAATATTCACATGCATTCATTTTTGGGCACTTGCATTTTTTAAAAACTGGGATGTGTAACTGGGGTGGACGCACAAGCGCAGCCAATCGGAGCGCTGCTTTCGATGTTTACTTCCAGGTTGACAAGATATAAAAATATGTATTATTAGCTACGGATAGCGTCTCTGCATTTAAAACAAAGACAAAATTTACTCATTTACCAAAAAAAAAAAAAGTTCTATATTGTATATGGCATAAGTAGAAGATATGTTCACATAGACTTGTATCAAATCGCTACAGCAACTACAGCAGTAATAAAAGGGATTTTTTAACCTTTATCGACAAACGAAAGATGAACCAATCCCCAAAAATAGTGCTACTGCATAAAAAAAATAAGTAGAAAGTATGTTGAAAATTTCACAAAACAATTTTTATAAGCATTTAATAAATTATAAGCCCATTTCAACGATTGCGCCCTTCGACGGCTACGTTTGACGGCCAGTTGCGTCACGATCGGCGCGACGAGGCTGTCCCATTTCACACAGCCCACAAATGCGGCTGACAGATGTGGCCCGCGTTTCCATGGAGAACGAAGGACACGTCCGAGCATCCTTCACGGCCTCCCATATCCCATCATGCACCGCGCGGCGCCAATAAGATGTTTGAAAACACGCAGTGAAAAGCTCGTCCGGAGAGTGGAGAAAACATGTAAGTACACGAATTTAACTCAATGAAATGATTACAAACATGAGAGTTGCCGTAAAATAAGATCATAAAACCCACAAAACTGTCAAAGAAGTTTTTAACTACCTAAGCCTCGGACATTTGAGCTTAAAGTTTGGCTAGTAATCTGCAGCTAACACAGTGAAAAATCTGTTCAAATTTTAGTAATTGGACAGATTGCCAACAAACAGTAATTATGTTTTTACTATTAGGGTCAAAGAAGCACATAGAGTAATTAATAAAGCTACGAGGAGGAAATGACGTTTTCATGGCCATGGGGACTAAATACTTGGAGCTTGGAGGTAGGATAACATGCGTTTTTTCATGTAATAATTAAAAGGCACAGTCTAATTGTGTCTAAACTTATGTAATATGAGCCTCTAATTTATGCATTTAATTTTGGGAATAATTGATTTGGTTTTTTTTTACAAACCCTGAATGTGTTTAAATGAAAGAGTAAATAACACTGACTGGACTGGTTACATTTAAGATGGACAGATCTGTGCTGACACTGATATAGAAACTAGATACTTGTGTCTATCATGTCTATCATACCAAGGAGTATAATAATGAGAAAACAATTTGAAACATTTCATTTCATTTTCTTTTGTCATCTGCGACAGGAACTGGCTGTAACTTGGCTGATAAGACGCACATGACTCACGAAATGGGTCAAATGCAGATGATGATGAGTAAAGTGAACCTAACACTACACTGAAGAGGTGCTGACCTGGTACCTCTCCAAAGAAACACCGACTACTGCCACTGATTAGGTATTAGGGGCACGTTGCGTGGGCTATTGAAAACGGTTGTTTTAATAAGGGCTGCAAGATTAATCATGATCAAATTGAATTCACAGTTTAAATGGTGAAAATAAGCATTTCTCAAACATGTGGGTTTCCTGGATTAATGAAGCTGTTAATACTTATATAACAGCCAGTGTATCTGAATGTATGTAGGGCATGAACTGTGAACTACATTTTAGGCTGGTTTTGTAACTTAACACGTATATTATTACAGGTTTTGACTTTACAAGACATAACTTTCAACCAACCAGACATAAGGCCCATTATCCCACTGAGTCTTGAGCGTGAAAGTGCTGGCTAAGAACATTCACAATCTTGGCTCGGTCCTCCTCTTCTGGAGACAAGAGATGCATCATACTGAGTGGTCCGAGTACATCGGGTCATGTCTCCACTATCCCCCGCCCAGAGTCACCGACGAGGAAGTGGTCAAGCCTGCAGAAGACCTGTGGGGCATCTGCGACTGCATCAAGCCGCAGTCCGGCACACGCTGTTTGCCGCTGTCCCTAATGTGCCCTAATAGTGCAAAGTTAAGATTTAACTTCTAATTTAAAAAAAATCATCTACAGCTGTCTCAAATCTAGAATAATGGTAGTTTATTTTAATCTTAGCTGAAGACCCCCTAAACAGCTTTATCAGTGAGGAAGTGTGCCGTGGTAAATGTGGGATTTATATGATCTTAACAAGTGTGTGAGACAAAACTGAAACATAAAGACCAACACAACTTGCTGATAATGAGTTTGATGTCTCTTTTGATAATGACTATTTACATGTACTATAAGAATTGTGTACTGCAGTTAAGCAACAGTAATCCACCTGGCCACATTTTGCAAAGATCATTAGTTTGAGAGTACACTGACATACAACTGACTAACCGTGTAATGTGTTTTATGTCTGCAATAGGTTTAACGTGCTTCAACATTACTGACAAAGTATTTCCAGACGTTCACTATGGAGAAATCTCTTTCTTTATAAACTGAACTAAAGCCATACCCTATATATAAACGTAATCCCTTATAAAAATCCTAAATTAATAAGGTATATTTCATCACTTGTTGAAACCTTAAGGTAATTTAGGCTATTTTAGATTCATCACAGAAATATCGCCACGTTATGTTTTTCAAAAGTTAAACATACAAGTTTTCATTTTTGGGTTTTTAGCCTTAAGGTTTGGATAACATTTATGATAAAATTTTGGGCTCAAGGTCAGACTGTTTGATCGTCGGTGCGTAATCCTTTTAATTAATCCATGTGCGTAATATCCGTGGCGCGTGGTGTTAGCATTAGCGTTAGCAGCACTGACACGGACGCGGCTTGTATACGCTGCATGTTTTGTGGACACTGCAAGAGGATGGAGATTCAGCTGATAAAGTTTTGGTTGGACGGACTTTTGTGATAGTTTGAACTCCCTTGATAACGCCCCCTTTGTATTATTTCAAACTTTCTTTCAAACACACAGAAGATGGGTTGTTTTTGTAAAATCTGCCTCAATCATCCTGTATCTTTATACGGTATGTTCAAATCAAACCACAAAATCTGCATGTTAGCAATAAGAATTTTCAACACTTTTGCCAATATAATGATAACTGCTGCTTTTGGGCTCAAGCTGCCATCAATCAAAGCAAAATCCTATTCTTGAGAAGAGACCAGAACTAAAGTAAGACACAAGGTATTATGCGTTTGGCAAATATACAGTATAGAAAGTTTAAAGCAAAAATGTAATGTTTTCATCTAATTAGCATAGAAACATCATGTGAACTTTAAACCATGTTATAATGTTGTTACCTCCTCGAAAACATCCCTGGAGTTGTGTTTTGTTTCATTCACACACGTCTGAGTAACCATTTATTATTAGTCTGTCTACATCTCCAAAGCTCAAAATGCTCTGTTACACTTTATGACGTCATGAAGCGGTAGTTTTCAAGTTAACGGCTCCTTTTATCATTTGTTTAGTAGAGATTGGCAATTCCAGGGCTGAAATCATCCAAATGATTCTAGCGGAGGTGTGTGGAGTTTAAAAACACAGTGGGGCACTTCCTGTATTACCACATGACATCACAAGGTGGAACGGAGTGTTTTCTGTTGTAAATCTGTAAAGGATTTGTGTGTTAAACGTGTGCGAATGAAACGAAACACAACTCCGGGTGCGTTTTTGATGAGGAAACAACACTGTAACAGATCAGACAACAGCGTAATATGGGCCCGTTAAACTTCGTGAAAAACGCATATTTGCAGAGTTCAAACTTTTGACGGACTGAAGCATCTCCACGGACACTGCGGCTGTAATCTACAAATGTTTATCTCCTGTATTTGTCATCTTTCCCCATGTTAGATAAAGACTTGCATGCCTAGTGAGTCATTCTAACTGACTAATAAGACTGCATTATGACACATACAAAACCCATGTCAGTACATTTATAGCTTGGGCCTTATTCAAATGCATATATCATATTTTAAAGCCTGAGAAGTGCTGATTCTTGCATGCGGGTGCTGTCTTTTCGTTTTTTCCCCGCGATCGTGAACGCCTCCTCTGCTGCTGCACTAGCGGGACCTCTCCTCCCACTCCAATCTCGGCTCCATCTCTGAATAATTAGAATGATGGACAGCGCGGATGACAGCGCGTACTTCAGGCTTTATTAAGTCAGACTTGCACTATCACGCTATCAGCAGCACATGGGAGGAGAGGGAACGCTCCTCTTTCTCTCTATCTATCTCTCTCTCGCTCCATGTTTTTTCTTACTCCCTCTCTTTTTCTTCTCCTTCTCTGTTTCTCTTGACCTCCACCCCTCCCTCTTTGTATTTCTATGCCTCCCTCGCTCCTTCTCTTCCTCCAATCCTTCCTCTCTGGTTCTCTCTCTCTCACTTATATCTCCTCTCTCCATCCTCTTTCCTCATCTCTCTTTCTCTCTCTTACTCGCTCTCTCTCCCTTCTCCCTCTCTCTTTCTTTCACTCCATCTTTTCTTACTCCCTCTCTTTCTACTTCTATGCTTCCCTCTCTCATTCTCTCCCTCCCATCCTCCCTCTCTTGTTCCCTCTCCCTATCTCTTCCTCAATCCATGTCTTTTTCTTTCTCCCTCTCTCTCCCCTTGTCTCTCCTTCTGTCTCTCTCGCCCTCCAGCACTTCCCTCTACCCTTTCTACTTCTTTCATTCCATCTTCCATCTCTCTTGCTCTTTCTCTCGCCATCTCTGTCCCACTCTCTTTCTCCCCCTCTCGCCCTCTGTCTCCTTCTCTCTCTCTCGCCCTCCATCCTCTGTTTCTACTTCTACCGTACCTCTTTCTCTCTCTACCTCCATCAGTTCTTCCCATCCTCCCTCTCTCTCTTTCTTCCTCTCTCTGGCCCTCCACACCCTCTCTCTTCCGTCTTCTATGCTACCCTTTCTCTCTCCCCTCTCTCCTTTCCCCCTGTCCTCTCCCTCTCGTTCTCCCTCTCTTTTCTCCACCCTGCCTCTCTCTTTTCTACGCCTCCCTCTCTGCCTCTCTCCTTCCTCTTTAGTCTGGTTTTATCCCCCCCACTATCTTCTCTCTCTCTCTCTCTCTGTGTCTCATTCTTTCTCCCCTCCCCCCCTCGCTTTCTCCTCCTTTCCCTCTCCATATCCCCGTGATTCCTCCTTTCCTTCCTTCCTCCCTCTCTCAAACAACAGGCAGCAGAGATGGGGTGTGCAGAGATGAGAGGAGAGTGATGCTGAGTGTTTGGGAGTATGGAAGCTCAGAAAGGACAAATTAGAGACTGAACGTGAGGCCTTAAACAGGGTCTGATGTAGTAGCATGTGGCGTCACTGTGGATACACTGCAGATCACTGTTAAAATGGACTCTAGACAGAAGAACTGGTTAGCTAAACAGCATGCTAGCACCTTTTGAAGTTCTCATCCAAGCAGAGCAACCACACGAAGAAGATATGCAAAATAAATTTAAAGAAAAAATAATAATTAAAAATCTACCAGACAAACTATTACTGTTGAATATAGAAGTGGTCCCAACTTTTTTTTATTTTTTATTTATTTATTTTTTTATATATCTAGTAACCTCCAAGTATTGTCTCACACTCTTACCTTACCTCCTAATTTGGGGACTAGACAAATGGTATGTGAAATTCTGTAGTATTTTTTTGTATTTAATGTACTGCAAAGAACATTTTTTATTCAATACTATTCATTTGTGAAGGACGCCGGTTTGAATCTTGCTCTCGGAATAAAAAAAATTAAAAAACGAGCAAAAACATCATTAGTAGAGCGGTTAAATCCATTCGTCCACAGGTTAGCTCCCACCGATGAATACTGCTGTTGTGTCCTTAGGCAAGACACTTAACGCACCTCGCATAGGAATGTGTGCGTGAATGGGTGAGAGGTTCCTTGATGTAAAACGCTTTGAGTGTCTTGAAGGTGGAAAAGTGCTATAGAAAAATATGACCAGTTTTACCTTTTAAAATCTGAAACCAGTCCAAGAACAGTCTGGTTGGTAAACACTGATGTAAAGAACACAATAGTAAGAATGTTATTTCTAACGAAAGGCTTCCAAGACCAAGATCAAGTTCTGAAGACAAAAACAACCAAAAAATCTATTATGAAAAAAGTATGCAGGTTGACAAAAGCAGCTATATACTCTCTAAGATTTGTCTCACACTCCAAGTACCACCTGACACTATAGGTACTATAGGTACTACAGGCAGATAATCTGTTTAATTTTGTAGTTAAAAGATTATTTTTATATAGTGCTTTTCCACCTTCAAGGCACTCAAAGCGTTTTACTTCAAGGAACCACTCACCCATCCACACACATTCATACACCAGTGTACGCAGACACTGAAGGCGAGGTGGGTTCAGTGTCTTGCCCAAGGACACAGCATTCAACAGCATTCATCTGCAGGAGCTGGAATCGCGCCCGCCAACCTGTGGGTCAGTGGATCGGACTGCTCCAATCACGATGTTTATGTCGAGAGCAGGATTCGAACTGCAAACCTTCAGATAATTGGACAAACACTCTACCAACTGAGCTACTGTATTATATTTTCTTGTTGTTAACGATACTGACGTCCAAAGTCCTCCAAAATGTTGGTATAAAGAGGATATTACCTGCTAACACGTAGCATGTTTATATCACCATGTTAGCTTTTATTGTTTTGAAAATACTATCTAGCGGCTGAGACGACAGAGCACAGAATTCCCACACCTTTTCTGTGCCGTGTTGGTTTTGGGAAACAAGACACGGTTGGGTATTCTCTGATAGGCTGTCAATCTTCTGTCCACTCGAATGAAGCAAATATCAGAAAAAAAAAATCATATCTCTGTACAGTATGGGACAAGACCTGAAATTTGCTTTGCTGCTGTTTTTCATGCTAACTATTTCATTTCTGTGCTATGACAAGGCCAGTTGTACTACACCTTACAAGATGAAAAACAGTGATGACAGTGATGGTCCTTCCACTGGGACCAAAAATTGCGTGTCTAGCATTTATATAATAACAAAACGCTTGAGTCAAATCAGCAATGCATGAGAAAGAGTTGGGGCGGAAGGCATTTTAAATGAATGAGAGAAAACATTATGTAAAGCCAAGCAGGCCAGATATTACTCCCTCAGAGAAGACAACAAGACAACTGGAAACCATAAACATAAACACCTGTAAATAACATACATTCCTGTTACTTTAACATCAAAATAACAACATTTAAACCTGTGACGCCATTAGCAGTTATATACTCACATACAAACAAAATATGCATCTCATTGGACTATTTTTAGTGGTCTGGCAACCCAAAGTGAGCTCATCATGCCTTCTGATTGGCTAAATTCACATAAAAAACGTAGGCTTGCGGGAGTCCGCTGCCTGCTTGTCTCCATGAAGATGTTATTGCTTTGCCTGGAATGTTCCATAGTATAGCATTAAACTTATTGTTGTTGTTGGTATTGTTTTGCAATAAAAGCACCTGCAATTGAATAAATGCAAGATAGATCAGTTTAATGCCATACTGTGAAACATTTCAGGCAAAGCAATAACACTGACACGGACATAAGATGGTGGTGGACCCTTCTGCTTTTTGGTATTGGAGGGAAAAAAATGATATAAAATAAATATTTCTTATTCATATACAGTATGTTATCCAATATGCCACATAGTCACCACATACACACTATACACACTAGTGTTGTCACTAAAATTTCAAACTCAATTTTGATACTAAGGAATAGACTTGATACTCTATACTGATTCCGTTCCAAATAGAAAGAGATCATGGACACACTTCTGGCTCCATTGACTCCTCTCTCCATAACTGCTACTGCCAGGCTCATTATTTTGGTCTTAAAATGTTCGTATTTACCCGCTCTGCATGTTCCTGGTATTTTTATTTTGCTATTGTCTCATTAATAACAGAAAAATCAGGCGCCTTCTTTCCCCGAGTTCGCTCCCGCTAGCGTTAGCAACAAGTTTGATTGACAGCGTTGCTAAGCGCCTGCTCCCTGCTAAACCGGGTGGGAAGATGCGTTACCTTCAACAGCTTCGCTCCGGATTGGCTCTTTGGTTGCTATGATACTCGCAGTCGGAATTCCAAATGTGGAACTCGCCTCCAAATCCGCCTCTATGAGCTTCATTTGACTGAAGCCAAACGCTGTGGGTGACGTCACACTCACTCAGTCTTAGTGGTCTTATACTTGTCCTGTCTAAAGCTATTCAGGAAAGGTTGATTTCTGTCCTGTGAATGTGACTTTTTTAGTATCGATACTTGCTCAAATGAGTATCTAGTTTCGATACTAGTTTTGTACTTTTGAGAACCCTAATTGTTCTGTTTTGCATTAGTCGCCACATACGCACAGACACTTTGTAATCACCTCACTGCATGCATTACTTCATCATTTCACACGTGGGTTTTTAATGAGACCTGTAAACTGCGGGTAAACCGTCGTCTGCCTATAAGAGCCCCACTCACTCCCACTTGAAAAACAGTAACTTGAAAACGCAGGGCGCAGCATTAGCGACCGCAACCAGGAAGTGCACGTTCATTATATCCCGTTAATTCCCCGTGAAGCGGTGGGTCGCGGTGCAGGTGGGTGGTGAGAGCGGCTTGATTAC
>KN471392.1:41611-51748 GCA_000787095.1 Periophthalmodon schlosseri | reverse complement strand
ACACCTTCGCGGCCGTGTCGTGTCGTGACAGCCAATCAGGAGCTGTCACCGACGGCGACGCAGGTGACCGGCCACGCGCGGAGATATCGAGAGCTTTTAGGAGCGTTTCACACTTTCCGCTGGGAATTAATAAGTACGGGTTTAATGAGGCGGATTCGTTCTGGTGTTTACGCGCAAAAGTTTGTGTAGAATTAATTTAGTCGACGTCCAACTGACGTCAATCTACATAAAGACAAGGCAATGTTGTTTTAATACCATACTGTGGAACATTTCAGGCAAGGCAATACAATCTCCACGGAGACAAACATGTGGAAGGTTGACAAAATTATTTGACATAATTGACATCATTATGTTTGGAATAATTCAGCCAGAGTTTTAAGCTGGATAGTCTTTCTTTTGCAGTGTCTTGCCTAATAACCTTGAGCAAATCTTTAACAAGTGACCCTCCGGTTTGTGGGACTTAACCAACTGCACCACTGTCATCTCCACTCTACCAGTTGGTTACATTTTGTATTCATTTTATGCAGCTTAACTCATTCTGGCTTATGAGGATTGTATACGATAGGAAGACTATAATTTGCATAGTATAATTGTCTGAATACCAAAGTATTACACAAGCTGTCAGTAGTTGTATTTCCCACCAAATACTTTTTAAACTTACATAAGAAGTACTTTGAATAACTACTTTTTTTGCTTCTACTTGACAGTTTTCAGTCTGGCGTCTCTCTACCCATCCATAAGAATAAATACTATTTTTGTTTGAAAGCCTGTGGAAATTGCAGTTACGGTTTCTGACTTTTCACACTATTTCTGAAGCATAAATTTCATATTCATGGACCTGAGTTTGCAAACAGCCCTGTGGAGTTCTTTGAGCAGTGGCTTCGTTAAGCTAGTACCACGCGCTAACTGGCAAATGACCTGCTTTCTACACTCCTCCAAAAGTATTAGCATGACAGGCCTAGCTAGCGTCGCTTACATAACTTTGTTGGCACTTCACAACTGGCAGTGTTAAGTTACAGGGTCAAGTGTGAGCGAATTTCGCAAAGTAGAAATGAGGTGGGCAGTTGAATATACATTTCTTTAGTATGCGACTGGATACACTCAAACAAGTTTTACTAACCCTGACCCTACAGTACAAAAAGGTTGTCAAAAGTATCGAAAATCTGATACTGATCGATACTAAAATGAGAATCGCATTTGAGCAGGTATTGATACTAAAAAAGTCACATTCACAGGACAGAAATTAACCTTTTCTGAACAGCTTTAGAATGATCTTGGGCTGTATCAGAACAAGTATAAGACACATAGACTAGTACACGCCCATGGACCACTATGGAACCTACTGGATGACTGAGGGATTACACAGATATCAAAGATCAAGTATATTCCTCAATATCGAAATTGAGTTTGAAATTTTCATATCGTGACAACACTACAGTACAAAATAGACCAGATTATATACTAATTTGAACCTGTGCATACTATTGTTGTGTCCTTGGGCAAGACACTTCCCCCACTGACCTAAAACTGCCCGATTGACCTCATCAGCGCAGATTTGTACACATGGAAATGCTATAAAAACTGTAGGTTATTTTCAATTTTGTACTGTTTGCGCTGGCCTAAAAAGACGACTGAAAGGTGTTGTGCCTTCGCTGTAACGCTCGAAACAATGTATCTGGTTCGTCCGGCGTAATTGCTGTGATAGTGATTAGTGATAGTGATTAAGTTACCGGTGGTGGTCGGAGGGGCAGATGGCACAGATTGGCAGCCTCGTCAGTCTATGGGGCATCTATGGCTTTCATAGTGTTTCCCATCATCGAGTATGGAATGAAAGAGCACAACTGTAAAGCAGCGCTGAGCATTAAAGCGCTACTGTATACAAGATTAATAATGCATTAATGTCTTGCCCCAGTACATATATACTGTATAAGCAGCTCTTGAGGTCAAAATAAACGCGAGTTGTTGGCGTCTGGTAAATGGTCACATTTTATGCAGCTCTTTTCCACCTTCAAGGCACTCAAAAACTCACCTTTTCACACCCACACACTCATACACCAGTGTGCGCAGACACTGGGGGCGAGGAGGGTTAAGTGCCTCGCCCGAGGACACAGCGGCGGCGATCGTCCGCGGGAGCCGGAATCGCACCGCCAACTTGTGGGTCGGTGGGTCTGACCGCTCTACCGATGACGTTTATGTTGAGAGCGGGATTCCAACCGCCAAGCTTCGGATCAGTGGACAAACTGCTGACTGAGCTGCCGTCGCCCCCCCCAAGCTACCGTTGCCCCGTCTGATTAGATAGCATTTTATTGCACTTTAATCAGAAAGTGCATATTTGCATGCTAGTTGTTGTTAGGTTTAACACTCCGCTCTGTTGTGAAAAGTGCTTCTAAACGCATCGCAGTGAATAATTAGGATGCTAAGAGTGCTCACGGTAACTGAGGGATAACTTTAGACTACGGCAGAATGTTTAAAATGAACCAGTTTTGTTTTTCATGTTTTAAGATGGTAAAAAACAGGTACAACGCCTTTGAGATTATTAGCATTTATGTATCAAGTGTAGTGTAAGATAAAGAGACTTGAGTTTGAATAATCTGTTCACATCTACACGTACAAAAAGCCGACACATATGTAGTCACGTACTATAGTTTAAACGTATCTTTGATGCCCTTTGCACCCTGTATGTTAATGTTAGCATCACGATAACGGTGGAACATATGGAGGAAGCACAAAGCGTCTTAAAATAAGCTCCGCACAGAGGCGTGGCTGGGCACATCTCTGCAGACACAAGCCCACACAGACAGCCTCTCTCTGGGCTTCTGTCGTGAACTCTGGGGGCGTGTGCTGCAGTACGGAAGAGCTCAAACCTCGCTCCTCTTTACACTTCAGTTTCCAGATAAGGGCCTAGATAGAGTTTAAATGACGTGTAAAATAGCCATAGGACATAGAGGGTTAAAAGCTGGCAATTAAACTTGCAAAAACAGTGTATTTTATCCATTTAAATACTATACTAACTACTATAAAGCTTATATGTAGATTACGGACAATGTCAGAAGTGGTATTATACAAAGGAACTTTTTGTAGCTTTCTGCCAAGTTATAACATTGCTCCTTCATCAACAACCGTGCTTGAAGAGGTTTTAGATGTCATTCATGCATGTTTGAGTAATTTAGCGATCTCTCTGGGGCCCTTTAGAACCCTCAACAACCGTGCTTGAAGAGGTTTTAGATGTCATTCATGCATGTTTGAGTAATTTAGCGATCTCTCTGGGGCCCTATTAGAACCCTCATTACGGTTAGCTGTAAGATTCTCTGCAATGCTCCGCCCACAAGCCTACGTCACCCATGCTCCCACACGACAATTCTCCATAAATATACAGAAGCATGAAGTGGACTAAGTGAGCGCGACGTCGCCCATAGTGTTCGGCTCCAGACATTTAAAGCCGATCGAGTCTAGCGGTTATGGGGTGAATTCCGACATAGCAACCCAAGAGACAATCCGGACCATATCTTGATTTACGGACACAATAGCAAAATTAAAATACCAGGATCACGTAGAGCGGGTTAATACGAACATTTTAAGATCAAAATGACGAGCCTGGCAGCAGCAGTTACGGAGCGAGGGGTGATAGTTTTTCAATAGAAAGTGAACTCGAGCCAGAGTCGATGGAGCCGGACGCGCCCATACTCACTTCCCTGTTGGAACGCAGCGGCTAGCAGGTTAGCTACGTCCATTGGATTGTGTTGGGATAGCACTCTGAGGGGGAGTGACATCCAAATGACATCCTGGGTAATTGGCTTCACAACCAAATCTAAACAGTCACTTTTACACATTTTAGACTTTGTTCAAGGACAGGTTGACGTTGTCCATCCCTGCTTCCTCACCCATTCTGTTAAGTAATATTAACTGAAAACTAAGCATCAACATATCTCTAAGTTGTCAAACGTGGAATATGTAACCTTTCTACTGAAGGGTCCACCAACTGCTTGTCTAGCCTGAAATGTTCCACAGTATAACATTAAACTGGTCTATCTTACAATTATTCAGTTATAGGTATTTTTAATGCAAAATACCTCTCAACAGAAGCCAGGTTACATGGAATTATGGCATCACTCGCTTGTCGCTAAGGAGATAGATGTCTAATGCCATGCAGCGGAACATCCCAGGAGCAATAACATCTCCATGGGGACAAGCAAGTGAGGGACCCTACCAGAAAAATTCCATATTGCACCTTTAAAGGGCCCATATGATGCTATTTTCTAATCTATGTTATAATGTTGTTTCCTTGTCAAAAACATACCTGGAGTTGTGTTTTTTTTTTTTTACACACAAACTGCATGTTTCATTCACACATATTTAACACACAAACACTGCATATTTAAGATGAGTGCTTCTCTCAAACAGAAAACACTCTGTTCCACCTTGTGATGTCATGTGATAATACAGGAAGTGCTCCCCTGTGTTTTTAAACTCCATACACCTCCACTAGGATCATTTGGATAATTTTAGCCCTGGAATTGCCAGTGTCTACTGAACAAAAGGTAAAAGGCATCTGTTAACATGAAAACTACCACTTCATGACATCACAAAGTGGAACAGAGCATTTTGAGGTTTGGAGATGTAGCCAGACTAATAATAAAGGGTTGCTCAAACATGTGTGAATGAAACAAAACACAACTCCAGGTACGTTTTTGAGGAGGTAACATTATAACATGGCTTAACGCTCACAAGAGTAAATTTTGCGTAATATAGGACCTTTAACTTGATTACAACGACTATGTCAAGAAATCTGTATCTGCGAAACCATTCAAATCTGTAATAATAAAAACATAAACATCTTTACTGTCACTCAAACCACAGACAGCAGTACAGAAACCACTGTTACAGCATTGCTAATTCCCTGATGCTAGCATACAGTTGGGGTCCAGCTGCAGGCGGAGCATAGATGCGTTAATTGCTATAGCATTTTTGAAACCAGTCATTTTGAATGGACTCTTCCCTGTAATGTCGATAGTGTGACAGGAGGGGGCGTTAAACTAATTTGAGTCTAACAGAGCGGCGTAATAGTCGGGGTTGTATTGGATTGTTACGTAACACTCGAAAAGCCATAATTAACATCAACACAGCGCAATGGAGGACAAACTATCGTGTTTCTATGGCGATAAGCAAAGCAGTTTTATCACAAGTTCATTATCTAAAATCCTCTGCCGCTAAACCGAGCTAAACCGAACCAGGCTAATCCTCATTGAAAGCAGTGATCTGACATTACTTATGTGTATTTCAAATCTGGCGCTGTTTAAAGCTGTTGATTGCAAATTTGGTTCTGCTCCAAATATCACAGCAAAGACTTGTAAATAGAGATGTCAAGATTAATTGGTTAATCTTGATTATGCAGGTCATTACGTAATCATACAGAACTAAAAATGAAAAATAAATAAATAAATAATACATAAAAAAATACATACATAATACATTAAAAAAAAAAATGTCTGGAGGTAAAAACAGCTGGTAATAAAAATAATAAATAAATAAAAATCTAGGCGGAATTCCTATAAAAGGCCCACCTCCTCTTAATAATAATAATAGGTTTGGACAAACTGATCCTGATCCCAAACTGATTCACCCCAATAATAATAATGATAATAATAATAATGTGAATTTTAGAAGCAAAAATACATCATTTCAATTCAATCTATAATCCAAAAAAAGTAAACAGATTTGAAGTTTTATCTGGCTGTTTATGTCCCATTAACTTTACTTCATAATTCACATTTTCTATTTCACAAAGCTGGTCACATCGATGTATGCAGAGGTAAACTTACTTTATACAGCAGCAATTAATTAAAGAGACATGGCATATTCTTACTGCCTGTCAAATCCAGACCGATATCACTCTGTATTTTTTATCCAGAGGAATGCTACAGAAATCCATGGTGTTTTTCAGTCCCCAGTGGTATATATATATTTTTTCCTTTCTTTGTTCCTCATAAGCAGCAGTATTTGTTTTGATACAGACAGACTAAGACGGCTCATCCACCTGTCAATCACGCCCATCTGCACTGGAAGAGATCCACCGGACTCACATCTAAAATTGAGTAACAGTGAAGGATTGCTGATTACATCCATAGGTATTTTAAAAAGGAAGGAAACACAAGTGCGATTGACTCAGATGCTAATTATACACCACATTTGGCAATGGCTTGACATTACAAAGCGATTACAATAAGATAGTGGATATGTCTGCTACTTAAGTCTGTGGCATTTTTAAACATCTGTAATTACTTTTTTTCAAATGGCACGCGCATTATAACATTTCAAAAAGGTATTTCATCACCGCAAATGGTTTCTTCTATTTAAAGGGCTTTTAGATGCCTCCTGGTACAGACATAATGGTTTGTAATATGTTTGACCTACGCACTCCGCTTCTCGGCACTCGCTGAGCTCTCCCATTGTGACAAATAAGGAAATGCCAGGAACAAGGCTTCGGATCTTGGACCGTGTGGCTGTAGTCGACTAAAGACACGTGCTGCCGGTCGATCGGTCGACTCAAAAGGGGGCGGATCTCATTCAGTGTTTTCTTTCTACATTTTATAAACACACAGAACATGTATATATGAAGTAAGATTTATGGAATTATGTAGTGAAGAAAAAGTTAAATAAGTACTAAATACTTTTCGACAAAGCAAAGAGTGGCTACTTTGAGGATTTGGAAAAAAAAAAAAAAGAAGTAGTTATTTACGTTTTTCTTTGCTACATAATTCCATACATCTTACTTCATGTATATATAGTCTTCTGTATGTATATAAAATGTGGAAAAAGTCCCCAAAAAACCCCCAAAACACTGAATGAGAGGGTGTGTCCAAACTTTTGACTGGTAGTGTATATAAAGGCAGATTTAACTTGTAAATCGTGAGTTTAATCTCCCTTTTTACATATAGATACCAAAAAATCCCAAATCTTCAGCTAACTCACCAAATCCTTATAATCTACATAACATGATTAGTCAACTAACACAAGTTTTGGTTGACTAAGACTCCATCAACCGATTAATCGACTAAAGGCCTACAGCTCTACTTGGAAGGAATCAATGTTTTCTTTTCAGTCTTTCCAGACAATGTATGTGGTGTGGTAAACAGAGCAAGATGTGTAGAATAGCCAGCAGTTGTAAGAACAAACTGGCTTTTAACAAATCCGATGGTGGGTAGAAAATGAATCAACGTATTTATATAAAGTCAGATGAAACTTGCAAATTATGGTAAATGGTCACGTTTTTATATAGCACTTTTCCACCGTCAAGGCATCAAAGCGCTTTAAACTGTACACCAGCGCACACAGACACTGGGGGCGAGGCGTGTTAAGTCCCTTGCCCGAGGACACAACAGCAGTAATCATCTGCGGGAACCTGTGGGTCAGTGAATGTGACCGCTCAACCAATGGTGTTTATGCCGAGAGTGGGATTCGAACCGCCAACCTTCAGATCAGAGGACGAACACTCAGCACGATCAATACCAACAAAATACAAAAAATACAAAATCTTCAGCTAACTCGCTCACTTCTTTCTGCTATTAAAAATCCTTATAATCCACCAATACAAATTTTGGTCGATTAAGACACCATCAACCAATTAATCGACAAAAAAACGATGTTTACTTTTCAGCTCCGATTAGTGATGTGACGTCTGTGAATGAGTCGGGTCTTTTGAACGGTTCCTTAACGTCAAAGGTTGGAAGCGGATCCAAATCTTTTTCTTTGTAATTTTTATGTATTTTTACACTGATTAACCCTGAACCAACTCAAGAATCAGCACAGAAGCAGAGCGGGCAACACGAGTGAGAGATTTGTGCACAAAAAAACATATTCGGCATTATAATAATAGTCTGTTTTTAAATGATTATTATTACAATGGTAGTGCAACTACTTTTTTAAGTTCAAACCATTTTAAACACACCTTAGCCTTGGTCTGTGATTAGTTTGTAGTTAAATGAGTTCTCACATTGGCTTCTGTCATATAAATAAATACAAAACAAGTCAGTCTTTTGAACAGCTCTTTGAAAGAAGTGGAAGTCCCATCACTAGCTCTGATCAATCTATGCCGTGTGTTAAACAGAGCTGCGGATCCATAGAAACTGCAGCAATAGAAAGCGAAGAATATAATGGCTTTTAACAAAAGTGATGGGCGTGAAATGAATCCTTGAGAGATGCTAGCTAATGGGTCCGTGAGAAGTTGTGGTTGTCGAACTACCTGTGGAGAACAGAAGAGGACGTATCTCTGAGCAGATTACAACACAAAGGAGATAAAGTGGTGAGCTATCTCCCTCTAAATCCATTGTTCAAAAGCATCCAAAGCATTTCCAATAATCTGGCCTTGAATCAAACAGCAAACTGCACAAAAGAGCTCAACGGAGCTGTCAAAATAGTTGGAAAACACAGTAGGTTTGAAATGAAATATTAGGTCACATAAGGAAACAAGACAAATTTCGTTTCGGTCCTGTTCTAGTCCTGGTTTAGTCCTGTTCTAGTTCAAGTTTAGTTCTGCATTTAGTCCCAAATTAGTCCCCATTGTGGCGTGTTTTTTTGTGCAAGTGTGAACATAGTAAGCATTTTAAGGGCCCATATTACACTATTTTCTTATCTACGTTTTAATGTTGTTTCCTCATCACAAACTGGAGTTGTGTTTTGTTTCATTCACACATGTTTAAGACACATAACCCTGAGTTCTTCTCTCAAACGGAAAACACTCTCGTGATGTCATGTGGTAATACAGGAAGTGCTCCATTGTGTTTTTAAAATCCATACACCTTCACTAGAATCATTTGGATCATTTCTGACCTGGAATTGCCCAGCTCTACTCAACAGAAACTAACTTGAAATCTACCACAACATGACATCACAAGGTGGAACAGAGCATTTTGGGCTTTGGAGATGTAGACGGACTAATAATAAAGTTACTCAAATGTGTGAATGAAACCTTGAAAAACATTCTTTCTTTTTGTGAGCAGATTCTCATCTCCACAGCTCTAACTTGTAACTTGGCCTGACGATGTTACCTGCTTGTCTCTATGGCGATAGATATGCTTAATGCCATACAGTGGAAGATTCCAGGCAAATCGATAATATCTCCATGGAGACAAGCAGGTCCAGAAACGTTACACGGTGCACCTAAGTTGGTATGTTTATTTCAACCAGTTTCCTTCTGGTTGGATGGCGCAAGGCTTAACCAACTGTTTAGATCTGAAATGTGATTCTTGTATTAGTTTATCAGGTCATACTTCAGTCTTTTTGTCAGTGCTTCAGGATGCGTTTCAAATACATGAAGCAAAAATATATTTAGTAGAGTTATGTAGTTTTTTCTCATTGCTACATAATTCCATATATCTTCATATATTTGAGGTTTGTACAGATCTACAGTTGGTTAAGCCTTGTGCCATCCAACCAAATGGAAGCTGGTTTTAACAGAATCTTGTTAACCTCAAATCTAACCACTAAACCTGTCAGAAAAATCACAACTAGATATTTTTTCCATATCTCCGACCCCGCAATATTATTTGAAGCCATTTTATTCTCCCAAACACCCCACAGTTTTGAGCAGTGGCCAGTTTTATTTGCAGTGTGGATGGAGCCAAGTGCAGTCTGGTCCCAATCCAGTGTCTTCAAACAATAAGTGCAGAAAGCAGGTCATAGCGGAGTTAGTGAAGTGACAGACAGAGAGAGGGAGAGAGAGAGAGAGAGAGAGGGATTTGTCATCGTTACAAAAGAGGGGGGTATTACGTCTGGCACCGACTGTTCCACTCACAAAGCAGTAGTCGAAAAAGAGGAGAAGTTTAATGATCAGATATGGGAGTCAACAGAATGCAGTTTTGGGCCCGTCTGCTTTTCGGAGAGTGTGAACACAGCAGAGAGGTTCTAATGCGCAGTGACAGTGGGGCGCGCTAAGACCCCGATGAAAGGGGGGAGTGCTATGGCTTAGAAGGGAAAGATGAGAGGAGAAGTGTGAAGAGAAATAGAGGGGCTTAGGGGGGAAAGGGGAGAGAGAAGGAGAGAGGGGGAAAAGAAAAAAGATTGGGCTGGGGTAGGGTTAGAGGAAGTGGAAGTGAGGGGGGGGACGGAGGGAGAGAGAGGAAAGAAGGGCAGGAGGGGGGT
>KN471392.1:0-33851 GCA_000787095.1 Periophthalmodon schlosseri | reverse complement strand
AGCGAAAGGAAGAGGAGAGAAGTAGAGAGAGTGGGAGAAACAAGAAAGCGAGAGGAGTGAGGGAGAGAGAGTGGGAGAGAAAGAGAGAAGGATGGACAAAAAGTGAGTGTGTGAGACAGGGAAGGGGGAAGAGATAAAGTTACAGGAAGAGAGAGCAAATGGACGAGGGGAGAATGAGAGAGAGAAAGGGAGTTGGAAGAGAGGAGAAAAGAAGAGAGGGGGAGGAAGAGAGAGAAGGAGGAAGGGGGGAGAAAGAGAGGAGGAAAGAGGGTGATGGGGAGAGAGAAGACAGGGGGAAAGTGAGGGACTGGGCGAGAGGCAGAGGGAGAGACAAGGGGAGAACGCGAGAGAAAGAGAGAGAAAGAAATTGGGAGAGAGAGGGGAAGAGCAAATGGAAGAGGAGAGAAGTAGAGAGAGATGGGAGAGATAAGAAAGAGAGAAGAGTGAGGGAGTTAGAGGAAGAGAGAGCAAATGGATGAGGGGAGAAAGGGAGTTGGAAGAGAGGAGAGACAAAGAGAGGGGGAGAGAGAGAGGAGGGAGGGGGGAGAAAGGGAGGAGGAAAGAGGGTGATGGGGAGAGAGAAGAGAGGGGGAAAGTGAGGGATTAGGAGAGAGGCAAAGGGAGAGAGAAAGAGTGAAGAAATTGGGAGGGAGAGGGAAAGTAGAGAGATAGGAGAGACAAGAAAGAGAGAGAAGTGAGGGAGAGAGGGGAGGAGGGAGAGGTGGACTTAGAGGAAGGGAGAGCGAATGGACAAGGGTAGAAGAAGGGAGTTGGAAGAAAGGAGAGACAAAAAGGGAAGGGAGAGAGAGAAGGAAGGATAGGGTTGAAAGAGAGGAGGAAAAAGGGTGATGGGGAGAGAGAAGAGAAGGGGAAGTGAGGGATTGGGAGAGAGAGAGGGAAAGGGAGAGAGAAGTGGAGAAAGTGGAAGAAAGAGAGAGCGAGTGAAGAAATTGGGAAGGAGATGGAAAGAGCAAATGAAAGAGAAGTAGAGAGCGATATGAGGGACAAGAAAGAAAGAGGAGTGAGGGACAGAGAGAAAGAGAGAAGGAAGGAGAAAGAGTGACAGAGTGACTTAGAGAGGGAAGAGGAGGGAGAGGTGGAGTTAGAGGAAGGGAGAGCCAACAAAAGAGGGAGAAGGAGAGAGAGAAATGGAATTTGAAGAGAGGGGGAGGGAGAGAGAGAAGGAGGTAGGGGGAGAAAAAGAGGAGGGAAGAGAGTGATAGGGGGTGCAGGACAAGAGAGGAGTTAGAGGAACTGATGGAGCAAACAGAAGAAGAGAGTAGAGAGAGAGTAGGAGGAAGAGAGAGCTAACAGATGAGAGGGAGTGGGAGAGAGAAAGGAAGGGGAAAGATACGGGGGGAGGAGAAGAGAGAGAGGGGAGAGAAACAGAGATGGGGATGGAGAGAAAGATGTAGAGGGAGGGAGACATAGGGAGAAAAGGGGAGAGAGAGCAGAGGAAGAAATAGAAGAGAGAGGAGGAGGGAGAGAAGGAAAAAAGAAGAGTGGTTTTACAGAGCGAAGGCGGAAGAGAGGGGAGAGTGGAGCCAGTGGCCGAAGGCTGCGTACAGATTTCATAAGAAAAGGAAACAAACATATCGATCACTTTAATTACCTTGGTTGTCCTTGAGGGTAAAGTTGGGATTAACCGCGGAATGTTCGGGAAGCGCAAAGGAAAACCTCTGTCCATTGGCAAAGTCGTCCTTATCCACCGCTGTCACCGTCTGGATCACCTGAAGAAGAAGAACAAGCCTGAATGAATGGGATTAAAACACAACCAGTTCATTTGAAACGGTTTGCAGTGGTCCGGAGTTATTCCTCACTGACCTTATTCATTCTGAACATCCTAATTATTCACCACGATGAGTTTAAAAGCGCTTTTCACAGCGTTCAAAGGCCACAGCAGAGTTTTGCAATCACGGTAATGCTGACAACAACTAGCATACTAACAGCACGCTTCCTGATTTATGAATAATAAATAATTATATGCAGACTTATTTCTGCTTACACAATATATCTGTACTTGGGCAAGACACATTTTGATCAATTATGGGGAAAAAATTTTCTTGTTTACGTATAATTCTACTTGTCTCCATGGAGATGCTATTTCTTTTGTGGGAATGTTCCACAATATGTGATTAAATTTATTTATCTCCATGGAGACCTGCCCCATATTGAGTATAAATCTGATGCCAGTTTGAGGACAGGTGACCGTTCAAAAGATACTTTGTTTTAAATTGTTAATTGCTATGGCAACGGATCTAACTTTTCATCATTCTTAAAGCCATGGTGAGCATTAATATATAAAGATTTCTATAGACTTTGGTGGCCATATTGGTTTGATTTCTTTCTTAAAAAACACAGTACATTTTGTTTTAAATATGTAGCAGACAAAGGTCTTAAAATGTTCTTATAAACATGCTCTACACAATCATGGTATTTTTATTTCGGTATTGTGTCCATAACTCAAGATATGAACATTAATAACAGACAAATTAGACGCCTTCTTTCCCTGAGGTCGCTCCCGCTAGCACCAGCAACAGGTTTGATTGACAGCATTGCTAAGCGTCCGCTCTGTGGCAAAGAGGCCGGAAAGGCGGGAAGGGGCGTTACCTTCAACAGCCTCACTCCAGATTGGCTCTTTGGTTGCTACGATACTCGTGTCGGGAATTTTACCTTCAACAGCCTCACTCCAGATTGGCTCTTTGGTTGCTACGATACTCGTGGTCGGAATTCCAAATATGGAACTCGGCTCCAAATTCTCCACTATAACTGCTCTAGCCTCGATGAGCTTCATCTGACTGGAGCCGAACGCTGTGGGTGACGTCAGTGAGTAAGGATCTGTCATTCAAATGTCCCTTCTGTCACGTGTGGACCTCCCGCTGTTTGGGCTTCACAAACATTCAAATCCAATGTATCTCCTTACCAAGGTCAACACCGATACCTCAAGAAGTCCCATTTGAGTTTTGAAACATTTTCTTGGAATACATTAATGAAGTATTCTTTCATTTAGTATTTTTCTGGCTTATGTGTTTAGACTTGAACTGTCCTTCACATCCCACATGAAACTGTATAGAGAGAATAGTGCTACAGCGCTGCAGTGTGGGATTTACATGTCTTTTCTATAAAATATTAATACACTGGGGTTTCTAATGTTAAATGTGAAATGAACGTTTCAGTTATTTACAAACTACGGTTGTAAAAAGTATTGCAAATCAGACTAATCGATATTAAAACTAGTATCGATTAGTATGACTAGATTTGATTCCTTTGAACAAGAATCAATACTAAAAAAGTCACATTCACAGGACAGAAATGAACCGCTTTAGAATGATTTTGAGCCGTATCAGAACAAGTATAAGGCCACATCAGAACAAGTATAAGACACATAGACTAGTACACGCCCATGGACCACTATGGAACCTACTGGACGACTGAGGGATTACACAGATATAAGGCCACATGGGAATATAAAAGAAAGTACTACCATTTAATGTTGAAAATCACATTCTATTGTCTAAAGAAAGCTCGTCTTTTATCCTCATCGTGGTATCAGAATTAGTATTGAGTATCGAGTCTATTCCTTAGTATCAAAATCGAGTTTGAAACGTTAGTATCGCAAAAACACCATTACAAACAACAAACTTTCCTGAAACCTTAAAACACACTCTGAATAACTGTAGTGAAAATCATCATTGGGCACGTTGTAATACCATCGTAATACCCTTCTCCAGATCTGAGCCGGGATCTCAGTCAGGATACCATGCCGCAGGATTACATATTGCGCATGTTAAAACCGTTTTGCAATGGGGCAGATGGCTGATCATTTTGTCAACACTCCTCCCAAATCCTCCAGTAAATATCCCTTTAGCATTCCCTGTCTGCTCCCTGTCATGTCCGTGATTGCACTTCCCACGCTCTCTCGGAATTTTAATATTACTCGTTTTAATATTCAAATGACATCTAGCCGTTTTAACGCCACATTTCCGTAATCCAAAAATCTCATCCGAAATCAGTCGGTTTTACCTGTATAATTTATTTGAAGAGTTATGCATATTTGAACACCTTGATTTTAATCTCTTAAGACCTTCTCTCACTCAAATGTGTTCTTCCTCACTGTTTTTGTATCATAGTTTTATAATGTCCATAGTTTGAACGGAGCAGGAGGACAGGTCAGAATTCTGTGGTGGAGACTGCAAATTTGTTGACCTAGTTTTTGGTTAATATCTCTGTAATTACTGGGCCTATCCACATGAAACAAAAACTGGCAGATAGTTCAACGTCTTCTCTGTCGGTATAAATAAACAAAAGTGAAATTATGTTTTCGCAATAGCCTCAGAAAGTGGTGCCATTATTCAACCCCAAGGACGTGATTGTCGTGAGATTAATACGGCGAGTTTGTGGAGCCAATCCTTCGCAAATAACGATAAGGTTCAACATTTATGGATTATAAACTTGGATATTTCGTTCAAAAAACTGCGAAACAGCCATGTAGTTATATCAAAAGGTTTGCGAATGATTAAATTAGGACCGTTGCCATAGCGATTAACAATTAAAAACTAAATATTATGTCTTTTGAACGGGGTGAAGTCCTCAAAGTGTTGCGAATAACAGGAAGCAGAAACCCATATTGGCCTCTATTCCCTCCGTGCGAAATTATGAAATCATCAAATTCTAAAACTTGAATGCAAGCTGTAATTCAAAAATAATTAAAATTGAGTTCAAAGTTTCATTTAAACTTTTCTGCCGGGTCCAGCTATTAAAATGTATTTAGCTGTGTCTTTCCTCAATCGCCCGTAGCCAGCGCAGACGTTTAGTCATTTCCGAGGTGCTGATTGCAGCGTATCTCCAAAAGCTGCTTAATTTAAATGAATGCAGAGGACTGAGAGCAGAGTGGGATGAGCTCCAATCGGGGCCTGTCATGGTTTACTGCTAACATACTCCTTCTGAATGAAAAATCATGGGACAGAGCAGCCAAACGACTTTACAGTGAGGTCCGCTGGGTTCGCTCATGTCAGATCAACTTTTTAGGCTTTTTGGGATCGAAAAATTCAAATAATCAGGGCTTCGACTTATCACAAGAGTCGCAGTTTGTAGTAGTAGTGATATTACGCAGTATTTGTTATTCATGTGTTGCAGCTTTTTGTTACTCAACACTGATACCTTAAGAAGTCCTGTAGTAGAGTTCAAGTTGCACTGTGTAACTTTTTCGTAGGCCATGTTACAGGTCACGTCTATGGAGAGGGAAGTGTTTTTGAACAATAAAAACTGCTGCAATTGAATGAATCCAAGATAGATCCTTACTGTGGAACATAGTAGAGAGGTAAAGAAAAGTAAAAATATCTCCACGGGGAAAAGCAAAAACCCTCTCCCAGAAAGTTACGTAGTGCAGCTTTAATGTTTCTACAGTGCTGCAGTGTTTGTCAGTAAATTGGGATGGTTTACTGCTAACATAATCCTGAATGAAAAATCATGGGACAGAGCAGCCAAACGACTTTACAGTGAGGTCTGCTGGGTTCACTTATGTCAGATCATTCAAACGATATAATATTTTGTTTTAAATTGTTAATCGCTATGGCAACAGTCCTAATTTTAGTCCTAAGTTTAAGTTGTCGCTGAGTTAGTAGTAGAAATTTTCAGCTTTCACCTAATATTTGGTTTAATGGAGTCGCCATGGTGATTGTTAAGTTTTATGCCATTTTGTGGAAAATTTCAGAAACAAACAACATCCTGTACCTAAAAAAAATGTAGTTTGTGAATAATGAAATAAAACTCAATTTTGAATTCCTAACATTTAAATGAAAAGGCTTCAAATGGCATCACAGCATTGGGACAGACTGCAGTGGTTTAACACGAGACAGTGGGAGACACAGAGAGACAGAGAGAGACAAAGAGAGACAGGGAGAGACAGAGACAGACAGGGAGAGACAGAGAGACAGGGAGAGACAGAGACAGGCAAGGAGAGAGAGAGAGACAGGCAAGGAGAGAGAGAGAGAGACAGGGAGAGACAGAGAGACAGGGAGAGACAGAGACAGGCAAGGAGAGAGAGAGAGACAGGCAAGGAGAGAGAGAGAGAGACAGGGAGAGACAGAGAGACAGGGAGAGAGAGAGAGAGAGAGAGACAGGGAGAGACAGAGGGAGACAAAGAGAGACAGGGAGAGACAGAGACAGACAGGGAGAGAGAGAGAGATACAGGGAGAGACAGAGCGAGACAGGGAGAGAGAGAGAGAGAGGGAGAGAGAGACAGGGAGAGACAGAGAGAGAGGAACAGAGATAGAGAGAGAGGGATGGGTGAAGGGGAAAGAGAAGGAGAGACAGAGAAAAGAGAGGGGGGCAAGGTGAGGGAGGGGTGTAGAAAGACAGAGAGAAAAAGAACAAGAGGGGAAAGGGAGTGAGAAAGAGGAGAGAGAGTAAATATAATGAGAGAGGAAAGAGAGAAAGAGACGAGGAGGTGTAGAGTAATAGTTTGCCACAGACCTGTCCGGGTCTGGAGCTCTCACACACGATCACTTCCTGGTCTGAGGGCACCTCTGGAGGGTTATCGTTCACATCCAGCACCTGCACCGTCACCACCACACTGCTCACCAGCCTCGGGTTGCCTGCAGGGAGTGGAGAGAACACGTGTACGCTAATCAGAAAAAGTATAAGAAAAGAAAATATTCAGAGCAAACACCATAGAATTCATAGAAGACACCAAACATGGGCTCAGTTGGTACAGCGCTCATCCTCTGATCCAAAGGTTGGCGGTGCGATTCCAGCTCCCACACGTGAATGCTGTCGTTGTGTCCTTGGGCAAGACACTTAACCCACCTCACCCCCAGTGTCTGCGTACACTGGTGTATGAATGTGTGTGTGAATGGGTGAGTAGTTCCTTGATGTAAAGAGCTTTGAGTGTCTTGAAGGTGGAAAAGTGCTATAGAAAAAATGGGCTCACTCATGTTATTAAAATAGAGACAAATACGATTTTTTTGAAACAGACTCATGCCCAAAGCAAAGGGGTGGATATAGATTATGGACATTTTCATTGGGTAATCTATAATTTTTCCAATAGGGCTGGTTGCTATGGTGATAAAAATCAAATCGTGATCTCATCCCTGTTGTTATCTGCTACTTTGGTCAAATTGCCATATCGTGATTCCTTGCTTTTTTTTGTTTAATGCAGTTCTATGGTAAAAAAACAGACACTTTCCACCTCTCCTCCTATTTGTCAGCCTCCATGCTCTGAGTGAGTGACAGGTGGATATAACCAATCACAGTGAAGAGTAAACTTTCACCTTCAAGACTATATAAAAGACGGTAAGAAAACATGAATCGTGATCAAATCAAAACCTTAATATGGTTCTAAGAAAAGTGTGATATTAATTTTTGTGAATTTCACCCACCCCTAATTTCCAGTTCTTTTAAAGGTGCACTATGTAACATTTCTATTTTATCATGGCCATGTTTGTTTAGAAGGAATCAGATGTTTACTGATCTCAAGGTACCTTTATGGTTTACCCAACTTTACTTCATACCATTATGGACGTGATGTGGCATGAGGGCTACTGTTTGTCTCTGTGGAGATGTTATTATGTTGCCTGGAATGTTTCACAGTACGGCATTAAACGTATCTATTTCCACTGAGACAAGCAAGTGGCACCACCAGGCCAGATTACAGGTCCGATCTGTGGAGATGCGACCCCGCTCACAATAACAACGCATGGATTTTAAAAACATCTGCAAGTAAATTCATGTTAGACATATGTTTATTGCTAAAACACGGAACATTCCAGGCAAATTAATACCATCTCCATGGAGACAAGCAGATGGTTGACTCCCCCACCAGAAAAGTTACATAGTGCACCTTTGACTAAGCCTACATTTCCCTTCTACATGAGTGATAGAGGTAATTGGGCTCTCCGTCGCCCCCTCTCAGATGAAAGTCAGACACAGGCCTAAGTTCTAAACTAGGCCATGCTGTGCTGTTCTGTGCGTGTCCTCTTACTATTCCTCTGTTCTCACACGCGCAACTTTAAAGCCACATTTTGTTTATTGAAGCGCATTTGATCATCTCTGTGTCGTGTGCTTTTTGTCCCTGCTGCCTTTCCGTACGAGACGCGGATTACAAATTCACGAAGCATGTAAGTTATACGGCCCCGCTCCCATTTTACGATACAATAACGTATTTACCGCCCACAAAATCCTGCGGCAGCACTTTATCTCATGTGTTTACATTCAGGAGTATAGGCAGTGAACGGGGACGTGTCAAATATACAGGTTTTATTGAAATAGGTAAAGATGCTGACTTATGTGTGCGGGTGGGGTTGGACATCACTTCTGCAAAAAGCATCGTAGAGGTATCTGGACTTATATCTAGACTATATTTTAGTTTATTTCTACAAAAAAAGATCTTTGGTTACACTTGATAGAAACTGCACCTTATTTAGCCTTAAAGAACACATATTGTGCTTGAGCCTGCTATGTAGCTATAATTGTTATAATTTGCACATTTTAAATCACAATATTCATCTAAAACGACTAAAAAAAAACAAGTTCGCTGATTCCACGTTAGAAAACTGCGATGCCCAACGGGAGCTGACCTCGCCGTAAACGTCATCACAACAAAGAAACTTTGATCAAACTAGCAAGCAGCATTTTTTTTTCCCATTTGTACCAAAATGTCTACGTGACATTACCGAATCCTACGTGTATCGCCGATTAAGAAAATAAAACTGGAGAACGGATTAAGTACAGAGCTGTTGCCGTGTGCCGGTGGCGGTGAAAACGGGGACTGATCGGCAATATGGCGTCTTGAAAACGGGCAATTAAAGATTGCTCAAACATACACGCTCCAAATACAACTTTGAGAGGGTAAATGAGAAAGCGAATGAATAATGCATTGTAAAGCGCTTTGGGTGTCTCGAAACGTGCTATATAAATTCAATCCATTCTTATTATTAATACAATCTCCACTTGACCAGAAAAGTTACACGGTGTACCTTTACTAAGCAAGCAGGAGTGTAAACATATTAGCATCTGTATTTAGATTCACAGGGACCAGTGAAAGCCTTTGGAGCGTTACACGGCAGTTCGCCTGGTGGCTGCAGGTGCATACAGAATACACTGTGTTTTACCAGACAGAAGCGGATCGTGCCCCATCAGCGAAACCCGGCCGTGTACCCAAATGTCACCCAGCTGCAGCGCCTCACCTTCTAATTAATGTTTATATTTACCTTAGTCTGTATAAAAGCACGCTCGGCTGCTTATAGAGAGAAAACATGCTGATTTACCACTGAACGGTGTCAGGGAAAGATGGACGCTCCTGTCGCATTCTGGGAAATTAGCTCAAATAATTAAGCTACAATAGCAACACTAATGAGCTATGTCTAAAGACAAAATACAAAAACATATCAATATTGGTCGATTGGTGCGATAGCCAAGTTACAGGTCAGATCTGTGGAGAAGCGACACAGCTAACATTGAATAAGTGCCATATAATTTCGTTTAATGCCATACTGTGGAACATTCCAGGCAAAGCAGTAATATCTCCATGGAGACAAGCAGGCGTCGTACCACATACCTGAGAAGTTATTTATTTAAAGTCGCCATTGAGTAACTTTTTATGCTTTTTACCTTTTTTTTTAGCAGCATACTGTTACTCCTACTTGAGTCTGATTTTTATTGAAGTAACAGTACTTTTACTTGAGTAAAAGTTGGTTCCTCTTCCCACTGTGAGTAAGTCTAGAAGTGACAGAAGCTTTATGTTGACAATATGAAATGATTTGAACATTTGCGTTTCTTGCAGTGCTGCTTCAGATGTGATTTAGTTTAGTTTAGTCTCATTTTTGTGAAAATACCAGACTGTGTCGTCATTTACCGTTTCGTCCTTCAACCTCTTTACTGCACCTTTCTCTCATTTAGCGATAGTAAAAGTACACTATGACTTACTTTTGAATGAAAACCTACACAAATCCGTACTCTCATTTAGCACCACCCATTAGATTTTCTCTGCTGCTCCAGATAGGCCCTGATGAGTACAAATGAAAGGCCAAGGACAAAGCACTGAGATTCACTTTCAATGAATTAGTCTGAAACCGTATCTCAACAGAGGGATTTTGTAAAATACTGCCTTTTTACTATCAATCTGGGGGACTGCGTGGCATTTTAAATAGAAACTTATTCATTTGACCCGTGGACAATTGGTTTTCACTTCAGCTTAAGAATTGGAATTTTGAACTGTTAAACTGAAATAGTAACCTAGCTGTATTATAAAGTTGGTTACTTGGTTCCAACAGTTACCTGGATGTCAGCGAATCACAACCTGCGAAATTTACATCTCAACCAATCAGCTCTCAAGGCATTCGTATTGGCAATCTGTCCAATTTGCACTGCAGCAGCAGAACCATAAACCGCCTCAGCCTTTCCATCTCCTCCTCTTACCTTGAAAAATACATATTATTTCAATATTTCTGACAGTATTACAATTACTATCAGATATGCTGCCGCTATTTTAAATGATTCAATTGCAACATCCAGGATTATGAACACTGCAAATACTCAATAATGAATTCCTTAAAGGCCTTGAACCAAATTTCTTCTGATGTACTTGAGCTAAATGTAATAATAATAATAATAATAATAATACGATAATCAGAAAGTGTGTGTTAGCATGTGAGTTGGTGTTAGTTTTCTGTGACGGTAAAACTCCACTCTGGTCTCTGGACCTTGTGAAAAGCATTCATCATGGCAAAGGAACTCCACTCAAAACAGAGCACTCAAAATTCTGGACTACTGGTGGTTCCTCGAGCGTCTAAAAGCACAGTAGGAGGGAGAGCGTTCAGCTACCAAGCTCTTGTGTTATGGAATCAGCTCCTGCCCATGTTAAAGAGGCCCTCACATTCTCTACATTGAAGACCAGGCTTACAACTTTTCTCTTTGAATTAACTTGCGGCCAGGCAAGTTAGGAGCAGAAATATGGCTGCTGGGTTTTTTGAGTTTTTCCTGCAGAAGGAAGATCTAAGGACAGGGGATGTTCTGGGACACTTATCCATTTACTTGTTTTCTATGTATGATGGCTTGTCTGTTATTGGCCAACGCCTGTTTCACTTTTGGATTTTGTAACTTTCTGTTGGTGAAATCAGTGATCCTGTTATGCCCTAAGAGGCAACTGCTGTTAATTTGAATGCTCAGGATGTATAAGGTACCTGAGGAATAAGTTTGACCACTACAAACGGTCAAATGGTCATGGTCACATGTTTATATAGTGCTTTTCCACCTTCAAGGAACTCAACGCGCTTTACATCAAGAAACGCCACACCCATTCACACACACATTCATACCCGTGTACAAAGGCACTGGGGTTAAGTGTCTTGAGGTGGGTTAAGTATCTTCTCCAAGGACACAACAACAGCTTTCATCTGTGGGAGCCGGAATCTCACCGCCAAACTGTGGGTCAGTGGATCTGACCGCTCAACCAATGATGTTTATGTTGAGAGCGGAATTCGAACCGCCAACCTTCAGCTCAATGAACCAACACTCTACCATGGCGCCTTAAGCAAAGTCAAGAATCCCATGCATTTGTAGAGGTCTAAACTACAGGATTAGTTCATTTTAGACTTATCAAGAGACCGGGGTTCACAGAAGACATAATTTACTGAATATAACCTTTGAATTTGCTAATAGACTATTTAAGTTGCATTGCTCACATAGATCGTTGGATGCAGACACTTTTGCCCACACCAATTAAACTCCAGTCACCTCCGCCTTAAGTCGACCTTGTCCCCGGTCCAGACTTCCTTTGGTTGGGACTGACTAATGCATTTGTGTGTTTGCAAAAGTGTTGAAATCAGCAGTCTGCTCTCTGTCTCAGGTCTGCGCGTCCTTGTTCTTTTCAAAGCAGAGGAAATTATCTGGGCTGCTTTTGACAGAGACTTCCTTTGTAACTGTATCCTTGAATACTAAACAGAGGTGAGCAGATAAAATGACATTAACATGCACCACCACTGCTAGCCCGGCCTGAGATTAGCCTAATTGTGCTTACAAATTACCCAAGTTACCTGATAGCAATTCGTCAACTTAGCAGCTAGATTTAAATTAATTTCCAGAGTGGGTTATAAGACAATGAAATAATCAGAGCTAATTTTATTTGGTAATTAATTATAAAGAAAAATGTGTAGTCTGTTTGAATCCATTTGAATCAGTATGCTAATGGTGGCTCCACTGGTGTTTTCTATGCATTTTAATACATATTTTAGTGCTAGCCTACATAGCTCAGGGCTGTTTTTAAAAATTATTTCTTCTTCTTATTGGGTTCTTAATAATGTTATTAAGCCCCAAATGGACTCCCACGTGCACTGTATTCATAAGCAAAGCAACAACAACTGTGCCTTCAAGTGTAACTATGTCCTGACTTAACATCTGTAAGTTATTATTATTATATTTTGATTGACAGAATTTGATATTTGAGGAAAAAGACCAGAACAGAAGCCCTATTGTCATTTTGGGGTAACTTGGTTGCATCCATATTAATGAATGCACTGCAAATAGTTATCCGTGGATTTCAGAATGATGAAATTCCATATTCTCCATGGAGATCCTGGAATGTTCCACAAAATGGCATATATCTCCATAGAGACAAGAAGGTGACTCCACCAAACTGAATATTTTATGGCAATAAATTATTATATTTAAGCCATACTGTGGAACATTTAAGACAAAGCTAGACAATCCTCATGGAGACAAGGTGGTGGACCCTGCATCGGAAAAGTTATACCTTACACCACAACTAAAAACAAAACGTTCTACCTTTGAAGATAAACATTCTTATTGTCCGCAAACGAGGAAGTAATGCTGATGCCCTGTTAGCATGCTACTTATTCTTAGCAATGCTGTGATGGCAAAACACCACTCCGGTCTCTGAAAGTTGTGAAAAGGGCTTTAAAACTCATTGTGTGAATAATTACGCTGCCAGGAATGCATTAGGAAAGTCTAAGGTACAGCGCCTTTAATCGTAAGTGGAGTACATCTTAAGGCTGCAGTCCACAAAGGCCAGTCCATTTAACAATACATTCCTTCTCTTCATATTGATTTTATACTGTGTGACTCTGACACAGCCGCGGTAGTTTCTCTCCGTGTGTAAGATCCCTGTGGGCATCTTGTTATCTCAGGTTATGAAAATAATAAATATATATACACAACCTTTTGCTTGTACGGTACGCCATCCTTTTGTTGTTTACATTGATGCTGTGGCTACAATCGCGCTGAATTGACCCGCAATACAAATTTCGTGTCTCCAGTGGTTATAATGCATGCTAAGGTGTGATGTATGCTAAGGTGTGACTCAGTGCGTCGGAGGCGGTTGAAGACCTGTTTGGCTTAGAGTAGCATTAGCTGTTTTATGCGCGTATCAAACAGGTAGAATTCTCGTCAATTATTCAAAACTAGCTGTGGCCGGGCGGTATTTCAGACCAGCTACTGCGAGCGTATATAATCTATACGATATGTTGTTTGGGCCGCTATGGTTTGAATGTGAATGAAGGGGCCATATATATAGAAAATAAGTAGTGTGGACTGTGAGCTACTTGGGGCATTTTGATGTTGCTGTGAAAATATTGATGTGAAATATGTTCATGTGATGTATGTGTTGAGGTGGTTCGTGGAGGGGTAGTTGTGGAAGTTGGAAACGGGTAAATCTAATGAGGATTGTGCACACGCCCGTTTGCAATTGGGACTAAACTGGGTCTAAACCTGGACTACACCAGGACTAGGTCAGGACTAAACCACGACTACAACAGGACTAAACAAGGAACAGACCAAGACTAAACCAGGATTAAACCAGGACTAAACCAGGACTAGACCAGGACTAAACCAGGATTAAACCAGGACTAGATGAGGACTAAACCAGGATTAAATCAGGACTAGAGCAGGACTAAAGTAGGACTACAGCAGGACTAAACCAGGATAAAACCAGGGCAAGACTAGGACTAAACCAGGACTAGAATAGGACTACACCAAGACTGAATAAGGACTAAACAAGAACTATAAAAGGATTTAACAAGGACTACACCAGGACTACAACAGGATTACTTCTGGATTAGGCAAGGACTAAACCGGGACTAATTTATCTGTTGTGCACCTATACAAAACTTATAAACAGATGATGTTCAGTACTAACAACACAATTACGTGAAGGCTATACCAATAAATTACATTGGAAAATATATTGTGACGAAAAATCCAACTGACAAGTGAACTCTGAAATGATATAAGATTATCATTAAAATGTGCCAATAAAAAGCAATTAAATAATAAAAAGTTATGTGTAATCCCTCATTCACCCAGGTAGGCTCCATAGCAAAACAAAACTGAATTCTGTCAACTGGACAAAAGGTTTTTAGTCAACGCGTTTGGCCATTCATCCAAAAGGCTTCTTCAGTTCTGATAGGGTTCTGTCAGTCGCTGCCTTATATCGGTCTGAAGGGAGGAGCTAACTACACTGAAACTCACACACCCTAGTCGTTTACAGTAAGGAGTACCAATAAGTATCAACCCTAAGGTGTGAACTGTCCCTGCGTTATATTTTGCATGATTGTTCAAGACCATAATGGGGGATTCAACACCTATTAACATAATCTAACTACCCTTACTGTACTGTATATATTTCTGTAATTACTTCAGATGCATTGTGGACATATTTACGCGCCAAAAACACCTTGACATAATAGCACTTTTCGCAGCTGCTACAAATAAATTGTGACATCACATCGCAAAGTATTCTGGGATGCCCCCTTAGACAAACAAACGCTAAAGCAAAGTCGGCATATCCCCCTCCTCATTCCCAGTTCTAACGTTCTGTCATATTAACTTGTCTTTCCTACACGATTTCTGGTTTTACAGACTGTTTAAATGTAGAATGCCATGTGCCGATGTGGTCGTCTAAGGTTGTCTGTAAGTGGGCTATTAATGTATATATATGATGTTGAAAAAGGTTGAATAAATCCCTTCTATGACTCATTATAAACACAAACTAAGTACTAAAGTTTTTCTATTTCTGCTGTTTATTAATTGCAGCTCATGATCTTTTAAAACTATTGTAGATTTAGAATAGGTTTTTGGGGATAATCCTGCTTTTTGGTTTTTGTGTCAGTGGCATAAATTAGTTTCAATATTATCGTTTATCGTCTATATTTTCTTCATCAACATATCGCACGTCAAAATTTGTTACAGTAAAAAAGCCCATAATGTCACCTCTCCCTGTTTCTCCCTCTCTGTGTTTACATAAATTGACTTCTTCTGCCTGTGCTCTGAGAGAGTGATATTTAGCTGTGCATGTGTTTTGACATTTCCTAATTGAATATTAAATCGGTGGTTAAGTCTTTCCCCACAGTTAAATCCGACCGGCCTTAAACGTCTTGTGTGTAGCTTGTAAACACGCTCAGCGGAGGGGCTGCCGTCGACCAAAGAAACCGGCTTAAGACGTGCCCTGCCGATCGATTAGTTGACCTAAAGGGGGCGTGGCAAAAGCTCTCAAAATGATTATGTATCTGTACGTATCTGACCCAAACTGCAGTGTATACATATATCTTAAAGTGCTGATTAAAGAGGGAGCTTTTGAAGATTTCATGTCTATGCATGTCTAAACTATGCATGTCTGAGTAATCTAGCGATCTCTACTGGGCTGTATACGACCCCTTCTTACGGTTATCTATACAATTCTGTGCAACGCTCATCCCACAAGCCTACGTCACCCATGCTCCTGCGCGACAATTTTCCATAAATACACAAAACAATGCACTACAACTTCACAAACCTGACGCGATGTGCTGTAGCTTAATTAGCGTGATGCACGGCGATTGTAATGCGATACGGCTCTGAAGGGAGAGGGGCTTAGCATGGAGGGAAAAGGTAGGGGGGCCTCAGAGCGTCAAAAACGAATGCTAAACATGTTAATACGTTGTTCTCGGCAAATGTAGCATTTACAAAACAATAAAAGGTAACACCGTGAGCTAAATATGGTATGTGTAATAGCAATAGAACACCCCCTCTTTAAACCTACCTACCTACTGTACCTCCTTTCTGCCGCTGTCACGTATAAATCCTTACAATCTAAAAACAAGATGCTCGGTTGACTAATACAAAGTTTGGTTGACAATGACTGCAGGGATCGACTTACGGATTATAGCCCTGCTCCCTGGAGGGTACACGGGCTTCAGGGCGGTCTGTACTTACCAACCTCCGCAGCCATCACAGTGATGTTGAGCCAAGGCCTGTCCTCGCGGTCCAGAGGTCGAGTAGTGCTGATAACCCCACTGCTCTCGTTTATGCGGAACAACTGCTCGCCCTCCTCACTCTCCTCCATCAAATACCTAAGAGAGAGAAAGAGGCATGGTGAAAAGGAATGTGCAGTGAAGTTTTGGAAGAATACCTTTTGATTTTTAAGACATGGTTAAGGTTTTATTGTTAGAAATAAAAGGGGGAGAAAAGTATAGAAGTATTTGCCTGGGATCACCGGTGAATCTCCCTGTTATTAAATGGGCGCGATTGACAGGTGGATTAGCCAATCAGGGACAGGCATGGTCCGTCCATATTGGAAGAAGTAAAAATAAATAAAAATATCACAGGGAGCTGAGAAACATTGCGGATATCTGCTGAAACAATGGGCGAAGTGCTAAACTCTGTTCATCTGAGGTGAGATAAATTTGATTTTATTTGTAAATCATAGGTGACCAATGAGCTCCTTTGTTTCACATGTGTCACTGAAAAAAACAAAAAAACAAATCTGACTGGACAATCACGTTTACCCGGGATTGACACAGCACTGAGGCAGTGGGGAACAGACTGATATCAGTTTGTATAAAAAAATACAGAGATGTCGGTCGGCAGGCAATAAAAGTGGGAAATAAAAATGTCAATAATTGTTTTCTATTTAATTACACTTTTTTATTATTGTATTATTATGACTTAGACGCTTTTTGTGTAGATTGTAAGTTTTGGCAAAAGAGATGATCTAAAAGTGAGTATTCATGAGTTTCAGCTTCCTCTTTCTAGGCGCCATTTTGAGTTCTATTGACTATTTAAAAAAAAAATTTGCATCCGTTAATCAGGAAGTGCTGGTGCTTTGTTAGCATGCTAGTTGTGGTTAGCACTGGAGAATGCTCAAACGCCAATTTGGTCTCTGAAAGTTGTGAAAAGCACTTACAATCTCATTGCAGTGAAGAGTTGCTCAGAATGCATAAGGTAAGTGAGGAATAACTTTGGACCACTGCAAACTGTTTAAAATGAGCTTAATCGTTTTTCACATTTTTAAGATATAGAAAAATCAGATCACTTTGACACCCACAGACAGGTTTCCTGTAGGTGCTCAGGTTCCCCACCACAAATAACAGGTCCTTCTACAGCCAGAACTTCCTCTTACAGGATTCTGCTTTAATAATTGCTACATACAACTACAAATAGACCAGTAGATGCAGTAGTTACGATTAATATGATATGATATGTATTTACAGTGTATGAATATAAAAGCAAGGACATTTTTCAAACGTTTAAATATTTTATCACACTATAATTTATACAACAGTAGTGTTAGCTCTACCAAACCATATGGGCCCTAAGGTTGAGTCACCCACAAGTCCTTATTGATACTTTGCAGCTGATGTCATCAACACTCCCTGGGGGTGTGATGCTAACTGTAGACACTGCTCTGTCTGAAGCTCTGTTACTCAAGTTAGACTTTAATCTGAGCTTTTGTTTTAACACAATCAATCCAAAAAGAACACACTTCGCTGGAACTAAAACAGGTGAGCTGATTTGTGCTGTTAAACAAGTCCCTCTCAAGTAACGCTACAGTCACAAACTAGCTAGCATTAACAGTTTTTTCATTAGCCACTCAACTAGCTAGCATTAACAGTTTTTTCAGTTAGCCACTCTCACTTTTTTGTTGAAAATCAAACACCTAAACAGGACCATGAACACTGATCACAGGCTCCTGAAAATGTGTTGTTTAAATTGATTTTGTATTTTTTCTTGAGTTAAAACTTTTTTTGGCAGTGTTTGCAAATGTGTGCATTGTGTCACCATGGTAACACTCTGGGATACATGAACATTCTGGGATATAGATACATGTAGAACTGTAGAACACTACCAGCGCGATGTCACTGCAAAGTATTGCTCAAGTTCTTGTCCAAGTCTATATATGAGTCCATGTTCCAGTCTGAGTCAAGTCATTATAATCTAAACCCAAAACATGTCCAATAGGTCAAATCCTCCAGCTAATTTAGTCCTGGCCAAGCACCCTTACTGTAAACAAGGACAAAAACCTTTCATTTTTGATTCCTTTTTAGAACTCATCACTTCTTCCTGTAATTTCCATTCTTTCTTCCTTCACAAACTGATACTTGACCGGTGTAAAACTACAATATATATTTACCACAGGTACTATCCCATGAACAAAGTAATAATTTGAAAAATGAGAAAACCACTTTCACCTTATACCCTTTACAAATTGGTAGTTGCATATTGAAAGTAAAATATCCACATAAGATTCAAGTACACGTTATAAACCTCAAAGTCACCCTGTAAAAAGCAGTCATCAACGTGAATAATATTTGGCATAGTCCTGGAATCCTCTGAACTTCCAGATGATTGTAATCCCGTTTTACGAGTCCTTCCTTTTATTCGGAGACGCTCACAAGGTTGAATGTGCCGTGTGCGATAAAAGAGGGTTCGTTTTACCTCCTCTTGTAAAAGTGTGGAATCTGCAGCAGCCGGCATTTCCCTGGCTCACCACACTTTTATGTCTGCTGTTCGACCCCCCTGCTTATCCTATAGATTTGACTCTCAGATCTAATGGGATTCTCGCTTTCTCGACGCTAGTCTTCTCCAAAGCTGAAGATTTACAACAGAAAACCTGGTATAGCCTGTCATATTGTTCAAGAAGATTTTTGAGGGTTTTAAAATAAATACAGTGGTGTGGAATGTGCTTACTGTGCTCCTGGAGAGGTAGAGAGGATTTTTGTCCTTACAGATTCTTGGGATAAGGTTGAAAAATTACAAGGTGGTGGTATATTTAATACAGATGGGGAAGGTTTAAAAAAAAATATAACTTCTTCCTGTTGCGCTCACAAACCCATTGGCAAATAGAAATGTATATGGTAAACGGTCACATTTTATATAACATAAAAATGGTTGTAAGTCAAACTCAAATAGGACTGCATCGCTAGTATTCACATACATTTGGGAGCATACACTGCTTTAGAAAAGATTTTTTAGACAGCGAGGGTCCTTATCTCAAAATATACTTAACCATGTATGTATCACTCTCTTTATTCCAGGTTTGCGATTGATAAAAGGTTTTACAAGACAATACAGTGCAGACAGCTGTTTGTCCTTTGCGTTCAGTTCTTCTTGGACAACCACAGTTCAATGCCTGGGAGCCACGATCTTAGTAAGGAATCTGTATAGCTGGAGGATGGAACGTTTTTTGATTGGGTTGATTAAACTCACCTTCACAAAAAAAAAAGAAAAAAAAACTGAAACAAAGGGAGAACAACCAAACTCCACAAAGAAAGGCCTCGCTCGGGGAACCTAGAATGGAACCCAGGGACGTTCCAACTGTGTTTTGTCAATACGCCATTTTCCTGGTTAATAGTTAAATGTGCAAAAAATATTTATACCACAAGCTGATACCGCTCTATCAATATGAGGATTGGGAAAGTATATCACATAGACAAAAATGCTCACCCAATCAATGTGAGTAATTTAATTTTACAACTGTATAATTAATCCGGAGCTAGACGTCTCCTTGTGTCTGGGTGGGTTTCGCCCATCAACCCAAAACGTGAACAATAGGTCAAATCTTCCCGCTAAGGTAGTGCTGACCATGACTAGCTCAAGATCTGAACATGGGCCCCACTGCTCCTGAGGTTGGGCCAAATGACAAATTTCACAACATGGACGATTAAGTGCACCTCAGCCTTCACTAATAAAGATGGTAAGTTGATAATCTTGTACAATCATATTTGGGTTAATTTTTCATGCGATTAAAAACATATGATTCCGTGACCTACCGCTTATTGAACGATGGGTCAAATGCAGATACTGATTCCTTCATAAAATATACCTTAAAACCTTATTACCAATAAACGACTACATAAACCACTACATACATGTACCGGAAATACATACTCAGAATAATCATTTTGAGTGATTGTATTCTGGTACAGTTACTCTTTCATTTGGTAGTATCCAGAATACAGTTACTTTTCTGAATTAAAGGGAATACAAGGTGATACTTCATTATGTAATTTTGGCTTTGAACTGCACAGTATCAGTGAGTGAAAAAAAAATGCTCTTGCAGTATGTATACGTGTGATTTTTTGGCTCTAATTAGACAAAAAATAAACGCATAACAAACAGTGCAACAAAAATAAAGCTGTTCGTAATTATAAGTCATGATTTTTACACTGTAAGATAATGCAGCTCAGTGTAAGTATCCCGAGTATTCAGACACAGTACTCCGAGTGGACCATGCAACAAAATACATTTTAATTCAGGCATTCAGTATTCGGTAAATAAATACATTTTCAAAGTATTCTTCCCGTCGCTAACCCTCAGTCAATACATCTCCATTAATCCTGCTTGTTTGTGTGAAATCAGTTTATTTGGTTGCACGGCTACAGCCCCGGACAGAGACCACACTGACTCATTCCTCTATTGTAGCGCACTTCATACAGCCACTCTCACTGCAGCGCCTCCACACCATATGAATAAAATAATCCTGCTGCTTTTATGAGGACTTTGGTCTCCACAGACTCTTCTCTAAACACAGATTTCTGAGGCGAGAGCAATTACCTTCAATATTTAATACTGACAAAAGATGGAGCGGGGACGGCATGTTTTTACAATGGTAATGGGTGAGGAATACAAAGATGAAATAGGGTTGTTTTTAAAGCTGGACAGCGTAACTTTTCTGGTGCCGATGCAAAAAAGTAATAGCTAGGTACGTTACAATTTTTTTGAATTAAGAAGCCAAGGCAAGTTTATTTGTATAGCGCAAAGTAATTCAAAGTGCTTTACAGAATAAGAAAGACATTAAAATCACAATACAACACATCAAAACATAAATAATCATAAATAATCATCATAAAATTAACATTAAAAGAGAAGAAGAGTGTAGAAAAAAAAACAAAAAACAAAAAAACTTTCAGTCATCTGCACAGCTAAACAGAACTGTTTTGAGTCTGGATTTAAACATTGTCAAAATAGAGGCCTGTTTCACATTTTCAGGAAGACTGTTCCAGGTTTTAGCTGCATAAAACTGAAACGCTGATTCCCCGTGTTTAGCCCCGACTCTGGGCTGGGATGTTTCATATGGCACTAACATGTGGGAGATGTACTTTGGTGCTAGACCATGGAGAGACTTGTAACAAGCAGAGCTGCTTTAAAGTCTATTCTCTGAGAACACAGTATCTTGACTTGAGTAGATTTGTCAAGTGAAATCATTAAAATAGTCTAGTGAAATGTTCTTGTTACACTCAAATCAGGCCTATTATGTGAAATCCACTTTTTACCCTTTTCACCATGTTGTCGTAGTTCTCATTAAACTTCTCGTAGTTGCATTTACAGTGATTCGTGCATGTTTCTCTAATCTTTATTTTCCTTTTTTCATGGCGTCATTGCTCCGATCAGCTTCTGTTTCCACTGCGACTAGTATATGCCCGCTCCTTTGTACTTCGTTCTCCAATTTTATTTTCTTAATCGCTGATACACGTAGGATTCGTAGTCATTTTGGTACAAATGAAAAAAAATCTGGTCGGTGTCATAGATTATAACTATAAGCAGACACACGTAGTCATTTTGGTACAAATGAAAAAAAATCTGGTCGGTGTCATAGATTATAACTATATAGCAGACACAAGCACAATATGTCTGCTTTAACATAAGACAAAACCACAGAACTTTGCAATTAAAATGAGAATATATCCCTTATGTTGGCTGATCCAAGAAAAAAATAAAAAATACAATCTTGTTCCATTGGTAGATAATACAAACCTACTCTCAAGCTGCTTGTCTCCACGGATATGTTGTTAGTTTGTCTGAAATGTTCCACAGCATGGCGTTTATTACATTACTAGTGTTTTGACGCACGCACAGCCTCTCCACAGATCTGACCGGTAACTTGCCCTGGTTGCATCAATTGCTTGTTTCCATGGAGATATAAAAGTGTAATACCATACTGGAGAACATTATAGGGAAAACAATAAAATATCCATGGAGACAAGAGAGAAAAGATACATAGTGTGTCTTTAAAGTCCGACCATGGAGCTTGTATTGACGTATTCTCACTAATTCATCTCTTAATGACCTATTTATGGCTATAATCCAGTGTGTATTCCCCGGGTGGTTCGGGTCTCGTGGAGTGTTTTCCACTGATGCGAGCCTACAGACGGTATAGCAGATATTAGCGGCAGGGTTTATTAGCAGTAATGAGATGGTTTCAGTGGCAGTCTACTGAGAACAGGAGTGGAAATGTCAGCATTTATTAAGATTAAAGAGTAAGCTCATGGTGTTACTTTAGTTACAAAAATAAAAATATTGATACTTTGCAGCTGATGTCATCTACATTTCCTGCGAGGTGAAGCTAACTAGAGGCGCTGCTCTGTATGAAGCTCTGTGACTCAAGTTAGACTTTAGTCTGAGCTTTGTTTTAACACAATCTGACCATAAAGAACTGACTTAGCCATAACTACAACAGGTGAGCTGATTTATACAGTTAAACAAGTCTTTCTCAAATATCATTATCGTCACAAGCTAGCTAGCATTAGCCAACTATTTTTCAGTTAGTCACTCTCACCTTTTTTGTTGAAAATTAAATGATTTTTTCAAGACAGATTTACTTTTCAGACAATCTGAAAACTTACGTGTGCATCGTGTCATCATGGTAACTGCTCATCATTCCTCCATAGACATACACGCAGTATCATTTAAAACAAAAACTACCCATTTAAGCACAGTCATCGACATGCTAATACAAGCACGCGGCTGTGATGAACGCAAGTTGTCACCAGTAAAAGTCTGTTAATGACTTATGGATTTAAAAACAGTGCACAACTTCTACTTGTGACGCTTGTACAATAATTTATGTAAACTTCACCCATGTGTTGTTTTAAGTGTATATTTGTTCAGATACAATATTGAAACTGTGTGGATGAATAAAACAAATGACGTGAAAATTAAAAGTGCATTTACCCTTGACCTCTTGCTTTGAGTAGCCTATTCACTTCTATATTCAGAATCGGTGCAGTGTTGGCTTCTTGGTCACATGAGCATTGGACATTTTAGACAAATCAACCTGGTTTACTTTATATTTTTGGAGTAAAACTTTTCTCAAATTCTACGTTGAAATGAATAGGATTCCCTCTTAACGACAAAGAAAGGGCGGTTTGGAGCATCTAGAGGAAGAAGTAGGTGGAGCGGAATAAGGTCAATCCAAAAAAAAAAAAATGCAGAAATGTTCTTAGTCATAGAAAAACCCATTAGCCTGCAGCCGTACAATCTCCTGCTAAAATAATTTTGGTGTGACTAATTAGTCTCAGACAGAGCTCATATTTTTGACATCCGTTCAATACAAAACGTGAGTGCATATTTTTGCACTCGTCACTAACCCTGCGCTCTGTATGTTTTCGTCCTGAGGTGAAGGCTGTTTGGTTGTGCCTCTCTGAACACGCGCTGAGGCATTGCTACGTCAATAGAGCTCCGAACAAAAGCTAAAGGTGCATTTCTGCTACTCTGAAACTCATTTAATTTCTCCAAAGGAATGGATTCTTACATACCTCCAAGGCAAAGAGGTTTTATAAGATAATGAATGAAGCGTGCAAAGGTTCTGAGTCATCAGGACTCACTGCACAAAGCATCGACTGAGTTCAAATTACTTAAATTCAGATGCCGATCTTATTTTGTGAGTTTCGGCTATAATTTTTTTTTTTTTGCATGAACAGCAACTGCGAATTTTCTAAAATGTCCTTGTCAAATAAGCCCATGAAAAGACTAGCAGAGGTGGGTGGTATATGCTCCCTCTACATTCACTTGAAAAACTATTTAATGAATTTGTACTTCTGATTGTAGTTTTCAGACACCATGCTTCTACTCCTGACTAATATATTTAACAGTGTATCACCACTCTTACTTGTTTGGTTATTATTTCCACTGTGAGTGAGTCTATACGTGCCAAAGATTTATGTTGACAATGTTGAATACACCTGATACCCAAAATGCTTTAAATTACATTATTCATTCGTTCCATACACTGTGATGATCTTGTATTGTAGTCAGAGCTGCCCTGGGAAATACTGACGGACGTGAGGCTGCCAATCTGCACCATCTGACCACCCCCAACACTCACACACACACACACACACCACATTTATATGTATAGGCAATGTGCCCTGCCTAAGGAGACAACAACAGTTTCCACTGCTGCTCCGCCGCTTCCCCACCGCAGCACCTCACATTCCCAGCGGCCTCACATCCACTTACTAACCAGGCCCGGCCTCGCGTAGCTTCCGAGATCTGACGAGATTGGGCATTGAAGAGCGGGTACGGCCACAGGTATGAACGTTTGTGTTTTTGAACAGCTCTATTAGATATAAGACATGATTTCGTTTTTAGAATTTTGCGGGCTTAACCTTTGAATATATCAGACTGACATTTATAATGGTTTGTCCTTCAAATTCCATTAACTTGAAATTATAAATCAGACGCTATGACCGCACAGCCCGTTACAGTGACTCTTACTTGCGTAGTAGTTTCCCCAAATGACTTTTTAATGATGCATTGAGTAATATTATTTTGACTCTTCAACTAAAAAATGAAATGTAGATAATGTTGTTTGCACATAAATCCGCACGCCGCCTTAATTCACTCCCAAATACCCCTCAAAGCCGCGCTAGAGAGTCTAATCCGCGCTGCATTCGGGGACAATATCAGCGTGGTTGTTTTGCCTTGTGCTGAGTTCAAGTGGCAGTCAGCGGGCGTTTTCCGGATACCTGCGCGTTGGAAGCGTCAGGGGCGATCTAAGCGGATAAAGGAGAGGTATTCCCGGGAGGACAGCGATGGCTCTTTCATATGGAGATGTCCCTGTCTGCGGAGAGTCTATCCCACTTCCTTAAACCTCATGAATCAAACAAAAGCGTGCCCTCTTCTTGCTACGTTTACTTCCCGCTGCTTCCGAGATTAAGATAAATAGAAAGTCTAACTCCCAACAGAGCGGAGAAGTGCTTTGGCATGAAAAGGTGACGCAGGAAGCTAAAATATAGTGTTTTCATGATAGACGTCATGTCAGTCCCATAGCACGAGCTGTTATTTAGCCTCAAGATGTGCAGAACTCACGTCTGGCTTCTCTGGGAAATCAAATACACCACGTTTTCAATATTAAAGTAGTAGTAGAAGTATGGAACTTTTCTTGGGGAGGTTCGTCAGCTGATTGTCTCCATGGTTACAGCTTCACCTGGAATGTTTTACAATATGGCATTAAACGTAGAGCTGCGCGATTATGGCAAAAATCGTGATCACAGTTATTTGGCTCATTTGGCTCGTTTTAGTATAAATTTTTGATATTTTTGGTAACCCATTTCTATATTGTCATAGTAGCACTGTATGAGTACTGTATAGACCCAAAATACTGTAATAGTATATTTGTGATACTCTTGTTTAAAAACCTATACATATAATAATGGCTTTGCTTTTAGTGGCAAAACAAGTAAACATATTTTTCTGAACAAAGGCTAATTGATGGCACTTTAGATTACAGCACAACTCTAATCTATCTCCCATCTATCTTCTAGCCATCTTCAAACAAGCAGGAGCTTCCACAAGACCAAGTTACACATCAGATCTGCGGAAAAGCGAGCACACTCACAGTAAGAATGCATGATTTTCAAGGCATATTTAGCCATAAAACTGTAATTTGATAAAAGCAAGATCGACAAACTGTGGAACATCTCAGGCGATGCGATAACATCTCCATGGCCTTGCTTTTCCGCACAGTTAAGTAGCTTTACATATCAATACATTATGAATTAATTACAGTAGTTACCAAACCAGAATAAGTCTTTCGAATGCTTTACTATGGTTAATTAAAATGTACAGTAGTTTTTAAAAGTGTTATTATAAGTGTTACTAGGAAGATTCTTGCCCAAGGACACAACACAACCAGGTCTGTGGAAAGGTGTGCCCTCGCAATGAGAAAGTACGACTTTCTTTTTTAGCAGTTAAGAGTAGTGACCAAGCCGGAATAAGTCTTTTGCATGCTTTACTATGGCTAATTAAAGTGTAGTTATTAAAAGTGTTACTAGGAAGAGTCTTGCCCAAAGATACAACAGTCTGCACAATTTGAACCAGGGATTGAACCACCAAACTTCCATGTTGATTAAATGGAAAAGATTAGCATTATTTAGCATATCCCACTCAGTTCTAAAATGTGTATTACCGTATTTTCCGGACTATAAGTCGCACTTTTTTTCATAGTTTGGCTGGGGGTGCGACTTATACTCAGATGCGATTTATATGTGAAATATATGTTTTTTTCTTCATTATTATGCGTTTTTTGGCTGGTGCGACTTATACTCCGGTGCGATTTATACTCCAGAAAATGCGGTACTTTAGCTTATATTGCAAACTGCTCTAATTCTTCATAACGTGACGAAGGGACATCATTTCTGAACCACCTTTGCTTTCTAGTTTACCTTCAGGTACCAGTATTGGATCCATAAAATATCCATGCAGGTCAGTAGCCCACACTGTATTTCTGCCATATTCACTGCTATCACCTATGCTTTCCTATGGGCCCCTTCACAACACATCAGGTGCATAGTGATTACGTACTGCGGCTGGCATTCCTCTGCAGTAACATGACACATAAATAACTGTGAGAAATAGACTAATGTGTTTTTGTTATAATACTTGGCAAGGACGCCATAAAGATGAATAGGAAATGGAAATAGGAGTATGGAATATGGCTGTATGACATAAATACAGGATTAAACTAGGCCTAAAATAGGACTAATCTCACCAAACACATGCGTAACCTGGTTTATAACTGTACTAAACCAGGACTAGAACTAAACAGAATTGCGTCTAAATCAAGACTAAGGCAGTACTAACCTAACCTGACTCAATTAACTCATCTAGGTCTAAACCAGGACTAAACCAAGACTAGCAACAGGTCTAGCGAGCAAAAAAAAAAAAAAAAGATCTGAATTATGAATAACACCAATTGGGTTGTAACAAATTTGTATCCACGCTTATACAAACACCACATGGAAACTTTGTAACTAAACCAGGACTACGTCAGGACTAAAACAAGAAGTGTGAATGGATGCAGCCAATGATTACAAAATGACCAACTCAGGGTAGGTCTTAAACATAAAAATGAAATACTATGCACTTTTATGACCTTTTTATTGCCAATCTCTACTGAACTAAAGGTAAAAGGCAGCTGTTTGAAAACTAGAACATGAAATCACAAGGCGGAACGGAGCATTTTGAGTTTTGGAGATGTAGACAGACTAATAACGCAGGATTACTCAAACACGTGTGAGTGAAACAAAAAACACAACTCCGGGTATGTTTTTGAGGAGGTAACGACACTGTAACATGGCTTAAATCTCACAAGAGTCAATTTTGCATAACGTAGGACCTTTAAGATTAAGTCAATTGTCCCATTTCTATTATTAAGACAGTTTAGATCAGTTTTGCAGTTTACAGTGAGCAAAATGTAAATTAATTATCTACATGTTATAGTTTATATCTAAGTACTAGAAAAAAAACAAAAAAAAAAACATACTGTCTACTGCATAAACTACTGCAAACAACCCTTACGCTCACATATTGAGAATCCCTGCTCTATTTAATGAAAACCCAACATAGCCGTGCAGTGCTAGTCCCAGTGCTGCAGAGGACTGAGTGCTGTTGGAGCCCCACACTCATTTCTCACCATTGGACCATGGGCTGTTCTGTTCTGTTCTGTGTGAGAGTGGAGCTTAGAAACAGGTCAAGGTATAACGGTCAAAGACAACTGCCGCCCAGGGACAAGCACAGGGAGGTGTGGACTCAGAGCCAGGCTATACGCAGACAGTTAGCCATATGATTTTTCCATGTTTATGTTATGTAGTTATTAAAAAATACAATCATCTCTGGTATGTATAAAATTTATGAGAATTTAGAGCTGAGTTCTATATTTGGAATTCCAACCGCGGGTATCGTAACAACCAAAGAGTCAATCTGGAGCGAGGCTGTTGAAGGTAACGCCACTTCCCGCACGCACTTCTGGTTTAGCAGGGCGCGGTTGCTTAGTAACGCTGTCAATCAAACCTGTTGCTAACGCTAGCGGGAGTGACCTCAGGGAATACGCTGAAATTTGTATTATAAGCGTATATAGTTTGTCATATTTTTTAGCTGTATTTGGCTGTCATCTATACAATTTCAAATGCAGGTCAGGTCTGTGGAAAGGCGAGCCCTCTCACAATAAGGACGTATGGCTTTCTTTTTTTAGCAATTACGACGCGTGCAACTGAATGAACGTAACACAGACAAGATTGACGCTACGCTGTGGGACATTCCAGGCATAGCAATAACTTCTGCATGGCGATAGGTTTAAAGCCATACTGTGGAGCATTCCAGGCAAAGCGATAACGTCTCTACGGAAGCAGGTGGAGTACCCTCCAGCGGAAAAGTTACATAGCACACCTTTAAAGACAAAAGTTCTACATATGTTAGCAGAATGTAACCCTTATTAAAATTTATAGAATGGGCAAGGTACAAACCCCAGGCATTCTGACCTTGCCCATTCTACAGAACTGTGAGGGCTGCTTATATTTGAAACTCTGTACTGTGAATTTATATATTTATGACCCAGCGAAGAGCTCAAACTATATTTTTCCCATGTATTTGAGCAAAATGTGTCTTGCCCCAGAACAGATATACACTATAAGCAACTCTTTAGGTCAAAATATGTCCCCCGAGTGTCGTCTGTATCTAATTTGAAACAATTCGATAATCAGATGTTACTGTTACCATGCTAGTTTTTGTTAGCAGGCCCGTCAACAGAAATTTGGGGGCCCGGGGCAAGAAACCTCACATGGGCCCCCTCTAATATAAATTAATAGGAAGAGGAATAATTTTGGACCACTGCAAACGTTTTAAAATGAAGTAGTTCTGTTTTTCACATTTTTTTACCAGTATTTACCACAGTATCCATAGGTGCTGTTAATTATATACGTACTAGAAATTAGGCCAGATGCCCTCCCTGTAATTTAAGCAAGCATGGGACCGCTGTGAATATCTGAAAGTTTTAAATATTTGCGAGCTTAAAAATGTCATTGTGCTTTAGACCTAAAACTATAAAACATCGAGACATAGCCAATTTATCCCTCATGCCATTACAAACAGACTACAATTTTAATCAATTACCTCAAGGTTAAATCTATTTTGACTGAAGATTTTTCACTATATCGTTGCGTAGAGCTTTCACTCCACTTCACAAACTCAACCATTACAACCAACCTTGAAATCGCATCAAAACACAGTTCTTCTTATTGATTTGTGATACAGTTTGAAGTTAAAGTCTTTTCTGTACCACGAGACTTATCCGCAGGTGTTTACAGTCTACTGTCTAGCTTTATTACCAGTGATGGGAAGAATACTTTGAAAATGTATTTAGTTACAGAATACTGAATACCTGCCATTGAAATGTATTTTGTAACGGCACATGGTCCAATCAGAGTACTGCATTCTGAATACTTAGACTACTTTTACATCAAGTTAAATTTAAATTATAGTGCAAAGACACAACATAGGATTGTAAACAGCTTTATGTTTGTTTGACCATTTTGAAAGCATTTCCCATCACTAATTTTAACTTTACTCTTTCTGTAGCACTTTGAGATTTGAGTAGTAGTAGTAGTAGTGGTAGTAGTAGGATATTTCCCATCACTAATTTTAACTTTACTAGATTTGAGTAGTAGTAGTAGTAGTAGTAGTAGGATTAGTAAATGGAGATGGAAAAATCACACATGCACTCATCACAAGAGCAGAGCTGTCTATTAAAGCCTAAATTACATACAATACTGTAATGTATTCCTTTGATTTTAGAAAAGTAACTGTATTCTGAAAAAGTAACTGTCCCAGAATACAGTTACTCAACACTAGTATTCCGTATTCTCGGTACATGTATTCAGTTACTTCCCAACACTGTTTACTGATTGCACATTACTATTGACAGAAATGTCGTGTCCCCTGCCCCTAAGGCTAACCTCTTAACCACAATCCGTTAGCATGTAATAGAGCTGTACTGTTGGCCTGTGTTCATGTACAGGTCTATAACTTTCTAAACCCAGCCCATCATTTCAAGCTATAGAGAAATTCTGTGTACAAGGAGTAGCTAGCGTGTGCAGGAGTGAATGAGGAGCAGGCCAGTGCCTCGAGCTAGAATCAATCTTTTTTCTCACATATGGCGCACGCGTGTTCAGAGCATATGGATGTGTTAAGCATTTAGACGAGACGGCTACAGGGGAAATACGCACTGACCTTAAATGTACAGTAAAGATAGTACTGCAGTAGAAATGCTATGAACAAAGAAGCATTTAATAAACTTCGCCCATGACCGTATTTAAATAGGGCTGCTAACTTGGGCAGCACCTGGAGGACTAAAGAAAAGAGTGACGGGGGAGGAGGGGCGTGGTCTGGACATAAAACGGACATGTGATTGGTCTAACGGGTATATACACTCCAAACTCCGCCCCCACACCCAGGGGTTTGGAATCAGAAACGCCTGTCTGTAATCAAGGCAGTCCTGTGTGATGTCACGTAGTACTTGAAATTGCTTGAAAACTACTGGAGGCAGCACACACTCCACATGTAGTAAATCCTTTATTTAAGATTAGCAACATGACTTAAAAGTTCAGATGTGGGTTAAATATGTTAAGGTTAGGGCTTAGGTTAAGGATTCTAGTAGCAAGTCAATATAATGTAACATGTAAACCCAACATTTGTGCACTTTTGGGTGTTTTATTGCTATAAATATACCATGAAAAACATTCTTACTATGAGGGGGCTCACCTCTCCACAGACATGACCTGTAACTTAAGCTAGTGGCGTCACCTACTTGTCTCAATAGAGATAGATATGTTTAATGGAACACTGGAACATGGAACATTTCAGGCAAAGAAATACCTGAAATTTCTGAGACAGGTGGCCGACCATCCATCAGAAAAGTTACATAGTGCATCTTTAATGTAATGCAGAGTATGTATATATGCACATTTTTTAGAATGAAGTAGTTATAATAAGGCTTAAGACGAAAGCAACTTGTATTACAGAGACATGCTTTGTAGTGACGGTAATTTGAGCACTAAAATCATAACCAAAAATCAACTGAAGATGGTAAACAAACAAACAAACAAAAAACAAAACATGGAGCAGCACTTTCTGAAGAAGGAAGGCACCACTTTATGACATGTTTTATGTTTTGAATTCTTGAGGAGACCAGTAGTGGAAGAAGTACTCAATTTTGTTCTTTAAGTAAAATTACAGATAACAGGGCAAAAAATACTGAAGTAAAAGTAAAGTGTCACATGAAAAAATCTACTTAAGTAAAAGTAATAAAGTACCCCTTTAAAAATGTACTTAAAGAGTAAAAAGTAAAAGTATTTCGCACAGATTTTGAGATCTAATAAAACTTCAAATGTAGTGACTTTGATACAGATTTGCGCAGAATTTTGTTCAACAGAAACAACGGAATTGATCGTTTTTTTCCAGCTGTTTTTATCTGAATATTTTTGTTTGCTCAAATTATGAACGTGTTAAAAATAAAACCCTCAGACTTTTCAGCAGGTCTCAAACAATAATAAAAACACTCTTCAGTCTTGTTCAAAAATGTAGTGGCGTAGAAAGTACAGATACCTGCTTTCAAATGTAGTGAAGTAAAAGCAAAAAATATTCACTTAAAAATCTACTCAAGTAAAGTACAGATACCTTTTTTTTTTTTTTTTTACTACAGTACAATACTTTACTACTTTTTCTTTGTTACGTTCCACCACTGCAGGAGACAAACTCTAAAATATATAATAAATGTGTGAATGAAACAAAGGACAACTTCAGGTAACATGGTTGAAAGTTCAAAAAAAGGTTTTGCAAAAAATGTATCCCATGAAACTGCAAAAAAAATAAAATAAATAGGCGGAGGACTACACCAGTAGATTCCCGTAGCTCAGTTATGGCTCAGTTGTGTGAGTCAACAGATTTGACCTTTCCATCGCTCAGTCAGGGGAGACATTTCCAGGGTTAACTCAAGGACAGGGCAGTTCACAGACGTTATTTCCTCTGCGTGATGCTTATTTATGGATCCTGAATGACTCAAATCTGTCCGATAATACAAGCTGTACGCAAGGTGAAAAACAGTCATCGGGTGGAAGGGGAAAAAAGTAATGAAGTACAAATGGTCCAATCATACATTCCGTGTCCCCAGATATGAAGTAAATATGTTCGAATCAAATATAGCTTGTACTGATAACATCTGTAGTTCTGATTTATTCTTAATCACACACACAAAAAAAAAGAAAACCACTGGCCGTGACCATACCATGAGAATGAGACAAATTTGTATGTGTCCTCTATCTGTAGGTTAAGGCTCTGGCAACCCAGGTTCAGCTGTGATTGTGATTCCTTTATTAAAAGTACATACACCATTTGGGAACTGAATATCTGAATATCTGTTCATATTCAAAATGCCTCACTTCCAAGATATTAGTGTTATCACAATATTAAAGTTTTTAAACTCAATTTCGATGCTAAGGAATAGACTCGATACTCAATACCGATTGCGATACCACAATGATAATTTACGTTAGACAAGAGAATGTGATTTTCAGCATTAAATAATAGTATTTTCTTTTATATTCCCATGTGGTCTTATATCTGTGTAATCCCTCAGTCGTCCAGTAGGTTCCATAGTGGTCCATGGGCGTGTACTAGTATGTGTCTTATACTTGTTCTGATACAGCTCAAGATCATTCTAAAACTATTCAGGAAAGATTCATTTCCGTCCTGTGAATTTGGCTTTTTTAGTATCGATACTTGCTCAAATGAGAATCTAGTTTCGAGACTAGTTTGGTGTCTGATTTTTGATCACTTTGACGAATCCACAAGGTATAAACCAAGCCAAACTAAACCAACGCTGTAACCAAAGTGCTTAGTAGTAGTAATAGTCGTAGTCGTGGTAGTAAGAGTAAAAGCATGTCTTACCTAACAGGGCTGTTGTTGCTGTCTGGATCCCGGGCGGTCACCGTGCCTACTTCAGTGCCGCTGGGAGAATTCTCGTAAACATCCATGATATAATAATCCATAGAAAAGACCGGCGCCTCGTCCACATCGCCCACGGAGATCTTCAAAGTCGCAGTGTCTTTGAACGCACCCAAATAAGAAAACCTGGGATCTACGTGCGTATTGGTGCCCTCGATGTGCAGAGTGTACGTCTTCTTCCTCTCATAGTCCAAAGGCTGAAACAGACAGTGAAGACAAGGTCATTTTAGGCATTTATAGCAAAAATAATAATGATATTAATAATAATACAACATCAGACTTATGTAGCGTTCTTTTGGACACTTTAGAAACGATGAGAAAACGGTAGAAGACGACGGTGGAAATCATGGGGGGAATGTCACATTGAACAGGTGAGATTTTAGTAGTGATTTGAAGTGCTACAATGAGTTTGGGTTCCTGATTGGTTGTGGGAGTAAGTTCCAGATCCTGGAGGCGGCGGGGGCGGCGGCGGCGAAGACTCAGCCCTCCAAGGTTCGGCCTTTGTCCTGATGAGGGGAGTGAGG